>JALBCR010003541.1:0-58867 GCA_030710515.1 Abscondita cerata | reverse complement strand
TTTTAAGCTAGCAGTGAAGAAATCTACACTTTCAGATGGAGATCTATAAATTTAAGATCGTAATCGAAACCGAAAGGAACTGTATTTCTACACCAATAATTTATATTAGTCTTTTTCTCGACAATACAATTTTTATCCACAATAGATTTTACACGATATAAAGATTTTAAATAATCTTTGATAAATATTGCAACTCCCCATTTTAAATGCTTCCTACAGAATGAAGCAGTTTTGTATCCTGGTATACTTATTGATACCATTTCTTTGTAGCGTAACAATGTTCCGATACACAAACTACATCAACGTTATTTTCGTCCAAACATAGCTCTAGTTCTTCAATTTTGTTTAAAATACATTGAGAGTTTAAGTGAAAAATAGTAGTTTTTAAGTGCTTTTGTTGAATTGATAATTTAGGTTGTACATCTAATTCTCTTTTGTTATCGAAAAAACGTTTTAGGTTTAATATTTTCCAATTCTCTTATGTAGAAAGTGCAGTTTTATCGTAGCTTCATGCAAATAATTAATGTTTTGGCCTTTTGTTTGTTAGAAAATTTATGCAATTTGCACATTTTTATTTTTGAAACACATAGTTTTGTCTCATGAGATTTGAACATATGGAACAAACTGCAACTAATGCATTCGTTTTAGTGTGTCCAAAAGAAGCACAGTTATAACATCTTTGATATGATATTAGTCCTTTACAATACACCTTTTCCACACCCAATAAATAGATATCCATTTTCAAATTCGAATTTCTAGTAGTAGGATCAACAGCTATTATTACATTAATTTCAAATTTGGATTACCATTACTAATTTTTTCTAACCACTGTCAAAGAAAATTCATGAGCTGATTTCTCAATGTTGTTGTTTTCGATAATGTAATTTTCAAGTCCTTGTTATTTTCTGGTATATCATTGTGATAGACCACAAATTATTAATTTCGGCACATTTTTGTGTTCTGAATCTCACCATTTTTATTATTACGTTTGTTTAACTCACAAAATAGTTTCTCATTTCTCAGTTTACTATAACACCACTTTTAATTTTTCTTATATTATATTATTTCGCAGGTTTCACTAAATTTTTTTAACGAATATACATAATCCGAATATTATCACCATCTTTTGTTTTAATAACTACATAATCAAATTCTTACCGATTCCTGAAGCTTTTTCATTTTAATTTTAAACTACTCCTCATTTATTGCTTCATTTAAACAACTATTGGTATGAACACTATTTTTTTTAAAATTGCACTATAACTTGACGTATTTGTTAGATATTGTTGGATTTTTGAATTGAAGATGTATTTGCAAATATTATCAGTTACAATTAGGTGAAAGCTATTCTTATCAACACCCGTTGAGAATTTCTGCAATAAATTATTTTCCAATGATTTTAACATATACTTAATTGTACTTCAATGGAACTAATTACTGTAGATTTAACATTTTCTACATTATACTAAGATTAAAATCGCACAATCATTATGATATACTGAATTACATGATTCACTGCACTGAACAGAATTGTTTTATCCTCTGTTTTTACAAGAAACACACGCGTTATTATTCGATTCACCTTCATTTTCCGCCATCTTTTTATTATAAATGTAACGTAATGTTTTTCTTTGGCCAAAAGAATAAAATAATAACTAAATACTTAACCTAATAATGCACTGAATATGTCCACTGTCACAAACAAGAACAACCATTATTTGTTACAGCAAACATCGATGACATTCTAGTAAACATTGGCAACTTTGTTACAAAAATTCTAAAAATAATGGTTTTACAAATTATCGTACCTGACTATTAGAGAGATTTGTATCACACCTAGTTAACAGGTTAAGGTCGATGTTTACAGTGTGGTCGATTTTGATATACCAAATAACGGTTAACAGTAAATTGTGACCGGTCAGCGTTTGACTTACTGAATATCATGATACTACTCACATTAACATTTGTTTATTTTTCTGAAAAACAAATATTTCAAACTGGAATTAGCCTATACATTCACAAAGTGGTTGTAAGATAATGTTTATTTACAAATATCTCACAAGTAACTTAGATTCCAGTAAATTGCAAATTGTTAAACAACTATCAGAATTAGGGGTTAGTAACCCTAATATCGACTGAAAGGTAATTAGTTCCACCTTCAACATGCTATGAAATACTGGATGTTTTATTTAAGTTAAGCAAGTTATTTAAGTTTATGTCGCTAGTGTTATGCGTTAGAATTAAAACACCCTGTACATCATAACACAATAGTATATAAATATTGCAAAAAAAAGGATGTTGAAATGTCTTGGTAAAGTGCTGTAAGTGAAAGTTGCTTGTTCTTTTCTTTTCTTGAAGTTATTGTTGGCAGGGCCGCCGGAACCTAGTGTGTCGTGCACCGAATGCGGGGGGTCCCTGTCGGGCGCACAAAAAGCAATCTTCAAATTGAAATTATTTTTGCCTTTGAATTTTATAATATATACTACTAACGACATCTATTGAGTAGTGTCCGCACTCCGCAGCTAAATTCTCTAATTTGTAGATGACCGGGGATTCACTGATTTACTGCAACATGTGAATCCCTCGTCCGTGACTTATTTACATCGCATCCCATAATTTGTAGTTCACTCGTCTTGTGGAGCTTTTTAAAGTCTGTCAATTTGTTAATTATTTTACCAAATCATACCTAAACTAGGTCATATCTTGTAGTTAGTGAATTGTAAGTAAAGTGAAAAAATATTCAAAATGGTAACCTGCTTTTTGTTTGCTAATCACCGACTATAAAAATAAAGTAAAATAAAATAACCATTAAAAAACATTTTTCAGAACCTTCAAAGAGAAAAAACTTTCCGGCCAATTGAAGTCAAAAACAGAGAAGGAGAAACAGAAAAAGAAACTGGCAGGTTCAATGTTAAAATTTTTGAACACATCTGAAAATAAGCAATTTGATGAAAATACTGCAACTGATACACCGTCGACATCGGGTTATGCCCCAAGTCTACGAGTATTAATGAATCTGAAGAGGAAAAATGTGTGACAGTCCTGTCCTTCGGAAAATACCACAAGTGAAGATACACTTGAAGAAATATCTGAAGAATTTTTAAGTAATATATCGTCATCAGTGATACCAATTAACGATGATCCTGGTTTGTGGCCTGATATTATTAACGTCGATATTGTTAACATTTTAGTTAGACGTGGTCTGTACAGGAATGTAACCACAATTTTCCTGTTAATTTAATGGACGAAAATTTTGTGACTATTACTATTATAGACATCTTTCTAATGGCGAAAAATTAATAGAAATTGGCTAATTTATTCTATTTCAAATGATTCTGTTTATTGCTTTTGTTGCAAAATATTCGGTAAGATTTCAAGTACTTTTTCCAATTTATCAGGTTTTCGGACTGGCAACATTTGTCAATCACTTTGAAAAGGCACGAAACGAGCGATTTTCACAATGAAAATGTAAAAGCATGGGCAATTAATTAATATGTTTAAACTAAAACTACTGTTAATCAGATGCAACTGAGATTATTAGAGTCAGAAAAAGCATTGGTGTGACGTATTAGAAAGAATTATAGCTGTTATAAAGTTTTTATCTCGTCAATGTCTGGGTTTTCGAGGTTCAACGAAAAACTTTTGAGAATAATAACAGTAATTTTCTGAAAGCTATAGAAATGATAGGTTCATTTGATTCAGTTATGCGGGAACACATTCGCAGAATTGAATTAAAATCTATCCTTCGTATGGGTCATTATTTAGAGACCAAATTCAAAATGAAATTATTGAGTTACTTGGAGCATCAATAGCATCAACAGTTAGAGACTCGAAATATTTTTCCATCATATTGGATTGCACACCGGATGCAAGTCATACGGAACAAATAACAATAATATTTAGATACGTTTATTTAAATAGCTCAAAAATAAAGTAGAGGTCTGTGAAAACTTCATTGGTTTTTGCCCAATTTACAGTTCGACCGGCGAAGATTTATTAAAATTTGTTTTGAATTTATTTTCAAAATTGAACCTCGACATCCAAAATTTGCGCGGACAAGGTTACGACAATGGTTCTAATATGCGTGGAAAACATTTGGAACTCAATAACCGTGCATTTTATGTTCCATGCTCAGCACACAGCTTAAATTTAGTAGTTAACGACGCAGCCAATGTGACACATGAGACTATCAATTTTTTGATATAATTCAAGAAATCTTTGTTTTTTTTTCTTCTACAAAAGATGGTCAGTTATTTCAAAACATTTACCAGATTTAAAATTAAAAGGTTTAAGTACTACACGATGGTCTAGTAGAATTGACGCAATCAAACCATTGCGCTACCATATAGAAAAAAATTTGATGCTTTATCGGAAATTTCTGAAAATACGTCTGATAGTGGATGGACTGTGCCACAACTCACAAAGCGCATTCTCTTGCATTAAAAATACAAAATTATAAATTTATTTGTTCTATTTTAATTTGGCATGAAATTTTAGATGAAATAAATTATGTGAGTAAGATGATGCAAAGTCCTACAATGAATATACAAATTTGTATAAATTTGCTCAATAATTTAATTGAAAATTTTACAAAACCGTAAGGACGAACATTTTCATAGCATTTACAAGAGGCTACCGAAGTATAAATAAAATAAATGCTGAAACCAGATTTGTCCAATATGAACGACGCGACGAAGTTGTACCCTTGAATTATAGTTGATTTTTTAGAATTTTGACCAAACATTGATTTCCTCTTAAAAAATAGATTTGAAGAATTAAAACATTAAGCGTATTTTTCAGTACTTCATTATTTAATATTCCTAGCGAACACTTGTTAAATTATTGCAAAGATTTACATCTCAAATTAAAAGATGAGTCGAAAAATGAAGCTGACATTGACAGGATTGACTTATATAGTGAAATTAATGCTTTAAAGCTGCATTTTACAGAAATCGTCTACTGATCCCCTTACACTATTACAATATTTGTTCACAAATAACTTACTATCAACTTTTCGTAACATGTCAATAGTTTTAAGAATATTTTGACGCTACCAGTCACAGTTGCATCTGGAGAAAGGTCTTTTCGAAGTTAAAATTGATCAAAATTATTTAAGATCGACTATGCTTCAACCAAGATTAAATATTTAGCCATAATATTTAGAATCGAAATATTAGATATTGATACTAAGAAAATAATAATTGATTTCTGCCAGTTCAAAGGCTATCAGAAAAGTTCAATTTTTATAAATAGTTACATGCCTGTATCGTTCAAGTTTATTAGTTTATCGAAATATATTGTTTGTTCTATATTTGTTTTGTACCTTTTCAGTCCTTTAAGTATTACCTATGGACTTTAAAATAGGTACCCAATAAATAGAAAAGGAAGGCATTTTTAGTTTGGCACACGGGCGGCAAAGCAGCTTGCGGCGGCCCTGATTGTCGTTTTGGGAGTCAGCAAATCAGGTAAAATCGATTTATCTCAAAACGTAAGTAAATAGGTATAGGGTCAAAAAACATACATTATTTTTATCGTACAATTCAAAAATAAAAAAAATATATGGTGTTCTATTTAAAATAACCCAACTTTAATATAGCATGTTTTTTTGAGCAACTTGCAATATTTTAAAATGTAATCTCTAATAGTCTTGATTTATGTATGCCTCAAGATTTAATATTATTGTCGTTTAATGCTACAGAATAATTCATTGGTAGTGCCCACCCTGTATAACAGTGTTTTACTTTAAGAATGTTATTACTTACAATTTATTAACTTCATTTTGCAACTTTTCAACCCTTAACACCACCCTTTATAGCACTTTGCAACTTTTCAAATCCCTTTAAACCACACCTTATATATAATTATAGAATACATAACTATCATAGAGAGAATTAATTAAGCATGTAGCCAAACTCCTTTAGAATGTTCTTAGACAAAAAGTTTATGTAAACACAGGTCTTAATTGGTTTATTTTGATTAGTGTTAAAATAATTTTTTAAAACTTTTTTTCCGTAAATAACTAAAGACGCAAATCAGTATGACTTTGAAACCTTGTAACAGTTTTAACGCTCATAGAGGAATGGTTTAAACCACTTTAAACCAAAAGTGATTTGTATCATTTTACCAGTCGCACACCCAATGTTCAGTCAAAATGAAATTAGTACTTACCTTTTTTAGCAACTCATACTTTAGTGCATTTTACTTTGTTTTGTAGGTTTCCTTCTTTCTTTCAAAACATAGGCGCATGGCACTCTTTATTTTTTTGTTATTCCTTAAACAATACAGTAATGAATAGTTTGGGCATATGCATATTTTACATGTTTTATAACAGTTACAATCTAGTTAATTTATCGATATTTTATCGTTTCTGCAATGCTTACTTTAATATAAACCGCATTTTATTTACATATATTGAATGTTACAGCATATGACATATGTGTTGAACATTGAGTGCGTAGAAATGTATGTTTTGGAGTAAACTTTACATTGTGACAACAAAGATGCTTTTAAACCGTTATTTCAACATTTCTTAGAAATCCAATGTTTCTGTTTTCGCCTCAAACATCTGTGCCAGAAAACAATAAAACCTTATCTGAGATACGTAATCCCATGTATTAAGGTGGCTCACCATTGACAAATAGCTGTTGTTGCATAACAGAATGTATTAAATTCTTGGTAATTTCAAAATCTACAGAATGCAGCAAAAATGTTAGTTTTAGTCTGGATAATAAACAAAAAAAAGATGCCGAAAGTCGGTAATTCGCAGTCGGTGCTTATTAATAAAAAGTGGTTAAAACCATACAGGTGTTTTAAGTACGATGGAAGTGTAGTGATTTGCTGTGTGTACGAAAAACAAATATACTCCGTTTATTCTTAAATTACTATGGATAGGGAACTCCTTCAAATTGCTGTAGCAACTTGGAAATAAAAGAATTGTCATATACAAAACGTTTCAAGCGAAAATAGTATTTATGACTACACAGCATTATGATGGTATTTCCTTTACACTCCCTGTTTACCTGTAATGCTATTGTAGTCCTAAACCCCCACAGAATAAAGCAGAAGTTCTACAACTTTTTTTTATATTTTACGATGTAATACGTTTATGGAATCACGTACCTAATTTAAAAACGGACACAGTTTATACATTCCTCGTACATTTTAAATTTAATGACTCAAAATTGTTACAAATAATAAAATGCATATCATTAATCCCTTTTCATTATTTATTTATAAAACTGCTCAGTTTAATGACATTTTTATATTGCAAAGTGGACGTCACAAAGAAAAGAAACTCATTAATCTGGCTTGTTATTTTGTCTTACGGTAATTACATAATTAAGGAAATTACTATCATACATGGTAGTAGGTATATACATACAGGATTGTCCCACCAGAACACCATCGATAGGTTATAGGAAAACTGTACATGGGAAAAATTTGAATTTTTGATAATATACTAACAACGACGGGGGCAGTTCCGTTAAAATATTTTCAAGATGCATGCAAGTTTATGTTTCGGGTCCTCCAACAAATCACTGGATTATCATGATTGTATGAATGCGGAGCTATAAGAAAAGGTAGTTGGAGGACAAAGTTTTAAAGCAATTAGAGGAACCATGTATAATTGTTATGGATAATTCTCCGTACCATACCATAACGCTTCACAAAAATCCTTCTTCGACCTGGAAAAAGGAAGAAATTGCTCAATGGTTGAAGAACAATGGAATCAATTTTGAAGAAAGCTTACTAAAAGCTGATTTGTTGAATTTGGCAAGGCAAAACAAAAAAGAAAAAAAAATATGTTGTTGATGAGCTAAATGCATCCTATGGACATGAAGTACTTCGCCTCCTGCCATACCATTGCCACTTCAACCCCATAGAAAATGATATGGTCTATTTCAAAAACTTTCTATGACAAGAATATTAGTAAAACGTCAGGAAAGGAGGATGAAGTGTTGAGTACATAGAACCTTGTATTACATGATGTAACTCCGGAAATGTGGAAAAGAGTGTTCAACATACTAATAAATTAATACAAAGAAACTTTTGAAGCAGAACGAGTTATAGATGAAGTAAGACCGTTAATTATAACGGACAGCGAAGATGAAGAAGCTGGTGATGCTGACTGCAGTTCCCAATCAGAAGAAGATGAATTTTTAATTTATTTATAGTAGTAATTTGTAAGCCATTAAAATAAAATGTGAAGGAATGTTTGTAAATGTGTCTTTTCTAAATTGTCCTTAATCAATAAATAATGTATCTTAAAATAAGAAAAATGTTGTAGAAATTCTTTATATCTACTTATACTATGACGTTGACGATACTAATTTAATTATGTAATTGCCTTAGACAACATAACAAGCCAGATTAATGAGTTATTTTCTTTCTGACGTCTACTTTGCAATATAAAAATGTCATTAAACTGAGCAGTTTAATAAATAAATAATGAAAGTCATTAATGATATGTACATTTTATTATTTGTAACAATTTTGAGTCATTAAAAAAAATGTACAAGGAATTATGAATTGTGTCCGTTTTTAAATTAGGTAACTCGATTAAAATTTAAAACTTGGACAGCACAATTTCTGTAAACAACAGTTTGCACATTGTGAAGCGGGCTTAAGGGTATCATTTACAATTCTAACAGCAGGTAGTCTCAGCAGGGGTTATCTTATAGAAGTACTGTAGAATGAATCATTACACTAAGCACGTTTTAGAAAATAGGTAATTTACGTTGCTTACTTAATTTTTCTTTAAAGAATATATTTGAAGGTATCGCTAATTAAACACCATAGCTCGATTAATTATCCAATCAAAATTTTGTTTAGGAAATGTTTACAAAATAAAATTAGAAATAATTTTGATTTAAAAAACGTCTACAAGCAATAACTTTTAAATTAAATCAAAAAACTAAACATGGGTTTTGGGTTGACTGATTATTACTTATTTTTTAAATAAATCTAACCTACTAATTATTGTAAGTTATTAAAAAAAATCATTAAACTCTCTATTCATAATATTTAGTCCTTACAAAATGTATATTTTATGACGTTTCATTTTTTCTGTAGTTAATATAAAAAGTGAAAATAAAAGCTAAGGCAATTCTTATTGTCAACGTATATATTTAGTTTTTGACAAGAATTTATTACATAATTATAATTAAGATACCAAGTTATAGTTTAAAATTAAATGAAAACGTTTTTTTTAAATAAAGGTATTACTATATAAATAAATATAAGAAATCAATAATGGGTGTGACCTCCATTATTATTGATACATTCTTGGAGACGTCTGTCCATTGACTCTATAATATTAATCGTTTCCCATGCGGTATAAAATTTGGCCCTCCTTGTCTTCGGATAACAGCAAGTATTCGAGCCCAAACATTTTCGATAATGTTAAAATCTGGGCTTTTTGCTGGCCAGGGTAACAGCTCCAAGTTATTTGCTTGTATCCCCAGTTGCGCACAACCTGCGAAGTATAGGGTCATCATATCCCGATAGTTAATTATCGAATGTTCCAAGAAAATATGTGTAAATAGTAAATGGAATCTACTAACGTAACGTTAAGTCGTTAATTATAGTTACATAACTCTCCTTTCATAAGATATAGTTCATATTAATATGCTTATTGTAAAGCTTCGTACACACCTGAACAACAAACCGAGGAACAAACAGAACAACGAACCGAACGGCAATCGGAACATTAATTTGGACGGTGCTACGTACGAATTTTAGAACAGATTCGCAAGTCCTGATTGTTCCACGAACGGTTTGCGGCGTTCCCGCAACTTGTCGGTTTTTCTCCGACATCAAAGAAAATGCGCGCGAATGCGTTTGCAGGTTTGGACGAATCTAAACAAAACGGCGAACAAACTTATGCGGGAGAATTAAATTATTTATTTTTGTCCTCCCTTTTGTGGGTTTGTTGTGTTTTAGGTAATATTATGGAGTTGACAGAAGAAAAATGTTTTAAATTAATCAGTGTTTAAGAATGCAAGAAAAAATGATGTCCCTATTAGCATCATTTGGGCGGGAAATTTTCAAAATAAAAAAAAGCGAAGTAAATTATAATTTTTACTCTTCTTTGTGCGTAAAAATTTGGTTGGCACTATCTTCTTGTTTTCCGCAATTTTCTCTTCTCAATAATAAATATATATGAACTGAAAACTACTGAAAATAATTATGGGAACAGCACAAACGTTCCGTTTGTTGTTCGGATTGTGGAAATCATAAAAGATCGTTTGTCGTTCTGTTTGACTTTCGGTTCGTTGTTATGTTTGTTGCTCGGTTTGTTGTTCAGGTGTGTACGAAGCTTTACAACTTAAGCAACAATTTTTTGGCGAATAAAGATTAGTTTGTGATGTAATATTAGAAACACAAATTTATATCATATCAAATTTATGACAACTTAAAACCAAGAACGTGTATGTTATTGCTAAGAAATTATTAAGGAAAAAGCGCAATTGCAGTGTAAATATTTATAATTAGATATTTTCGAAAGTTTATAAGTCCTCTATTGTAATCTTAATACTTAAAAGAAAATCCTGTCCATTAGCATTATAAGGAAATGGCTTTTACTTTATGAATAAGTTTCAATAACAATAGAATATCCTTGCTTGTTTAATTTACTTCCTTTGAGTCATATTGCTCTAAGGGTTGTTACATTGGTCATTAGAAGTATGTAATAAATAAACAATTACCTACTGTTTGAGAAGGGGTAGTGTGAACCAATAAATAAAGTAAGAAATGTAAATTCCATTTTAGTTTAAAATTTCAAGTGTTGTGAAAATGCCACCTCATCTCGGTGCTGATTTGAAAGCGCGGATTGTTTCGGAATTAGCGGCGGGCCGTAGCGTGCAAATTTCACGTATGTTAGATATACCAAAAGCACCGTAGGGCATTACCGAGTAAAATGGAATCTTGAACACACTTTGGAAAGAGCCATCGGAAGTGGTAGACCTAAAGTATCTACACGTGCTCAAGATCTCGAGTTGTTTCATTACGTAACAGAACAACCATTTGCTACATACTCCAGGGCTATAGCAGATACACATTTTCCCGGATGCCGTATAACTGCACAAAAGATTAAAGGAGATGGGAATAAAGAAGTATAATGCTGCTGCGAAAGAAGTTCTCAGTGACGAAAATATGAGACGTCGTCTGGAATTTGCAAGGCGATATGTGAACGAACCTTTGGAATTTTGGAATCGAGTGATTTTTAGCGACGAAAAAACGTTCAATAGCCGCAACGATGGACCACTAAAAGTTTTTAGAATGGAAGGAACTCGTTACGAAAATAATCACATATGTCCTAAAAACGAAGTGGTTATTTTTCTGTGAATGTGTGGGGTTGGGTTAGCGCGCGGGGTCCAGGAGTTTGTTGGGCTATCGATGGACGTCTTGATTCTGCTGCGTATTTAGATATTTTGGAAACTATTATGAAACCTTCAGTCGAAGTGTTTTATCCAGACGAAGATTATATTTTCCAACAAGTAAGTATTCTTATTTCACTATACTTTCTCCAAAAATAGTTCGGGATCTGTTGAATTAACATTTTCATAATGTATTTTTTGTTGTTAAAGGACAACGCCCCTATTCATACTTCGCGGGTTGTGCGCAATTGGATACGAGAAAATAACTTGGAGCTGTTACCCTGGCCAGCAAAAGCCCAGATTTTAACATTATCGAAAATGTTTGGGCTCGAATACTTGCTGTTATCCGAAGACAACAAGGGCCAAATTTTATACCAGTAAACCGTAATGCACTAATTGCAGCCATTGATACCGCATGGGAAACGATTAATATTAATTATATTGATACCTTGATAGCGTCAATGAGCAGACGCCTCCAAGAATGTATCAATAATAATGGAGGTCACACCCATTATTGATTTCTTATATTTATTTATATAGTAATACCTTTATTTAAAAAAAAGTTTTCATTTAATTTTAAACTATAACTTGGTATCTTAATTATAATTATGTAATAAATTCTTGTCAAAAAACTAAATATATACGTTGACAATAAGAATTGCCTTAGTTTTTATTTTCACTTTTATATTAACTACAGAAAAAATGAAACGTCATAAAATATACATTTTGTAAGGACTAAATATTATGAATAGAGAGTTTAATGATTTTTTTAATAACTTACAATAATTAGTAGGTTAGATTTATTTAAAATAAGTAATAATCAGTCAACCCAAATAACCATGTTTAGTTTTTGATTTAATTTAAAAGTTATTGCTTGTAGACGTTTTTAAATCAAAATTATTTCTAATTTTATTTTGTAAACATTTCCTAAACAAAATTTTGATTCGATAATTAATCGAGCTATGGTGTTTAATTAGCGATACCTTCAAATATATTCTTTAAAGAAAAAATTAAGTAAGCAACGTAAATTACCTATTTTCTAAAACGTGCTTAGTGTAATGATTCATTCTACAGTCCTTCTATAAGATAACCCCTGCTGAGACTACCTGCTGTTAAAATTGTAAATGATACCCTTAAGCCCGTTTCACAATGTGCAAACTTTTGTTTACAGAAATTGTGGTGTCCAAGTTTTAAATTTCATGAGTGTACGTGATTTCATAAACTTATTACATCGTGAAATATAAAAAAAAAAAATTGTAGAACTTCAGCTTTATTTTGTGGGGCTTAGGAATCAATAGCATTACAGGTAAACAAGGAGTGTAAAAGGAAATTCCATCATAATGCTGTAGTCATAAATACTATTTTCGCTTGAAAGTTTTGTATATGACATTCTTTTATTTGCAAGTGGCTACAACAATTTGAAGAAGTTTCCTATCCATAGTAATTTAAGAATAAACGGGTTATATGTATTCAGTAGGTAGTTGTATTTTAGTAGTACGGCAGTGAGCGATTTGGTAAATTTAAGCCTACTTTTGCAGTGCCATTTTTCATTATTTTATATTCCCATTATTTTTATAGTTCCACAAGTATCATTTTTTCGAATAATTAATTAATTTCTTCCTATCATTCCTTATCAAAAAAATTATTAGCTTTAGTTCTTTTCCGTTTACGTTATTTTGTTAAGAACTGCAGTTTATAAATTATAAAAATGTAATTATCGTTTGTATTTAAAATTAAAAATATTTAACAAAATTTCGTGTACGTTTTTAATTTTTTCAATGAAAAACAATAATGTTGATATTTTAATCTCTCAAATTTTATCAAGAAATATTATTGTCATTTTAAGAGTTATAAGAAAAAACATCTTTTTGGATCATATGATATAACATACTTATGGCATTTATCGCAGCATATTTTTAGAGCATATTTGCTTCATTTTTACATAATATCTGCCCAAACTTACAAATGCATATTAGTTTTTCCATTTTCATGCCAATCTGAATGGAAAAGCTTAAAAGATGAATTTGTGTGGTTTTTATTGCTAAACTATAATTCTTATCAAATTTGAAAGCTAATTTTTTTTTAATTGAACTTCGAAAATTACCTCTGAGCACGCCACTGGTAAAATAATATAAACCACTGTTTGCTTAAAAGATTCCTCGTTATACTTTAGAAACCGTCACCAACTTTTATCATTTACGAAAAACATTTTTCTAAAAAAACATTAATAAAAACGAAGCCATTTAGGGCTTATGGTTATATAAACTTTTGTCTTAAAATTGAGTAAGGAACAACATCTTGAAGTTTGGGCACATACCTACTTAATACTTAATTAACAGCTTTGATTTTCTATAGATTTGCATACTTATTCATACCAGATTTATGCATAGAAATTGGAGCGTGAAAACACATTATTCTGGCCTTCAGTATTATCTGTTTCAAGTCCTATTTAGTTTTTGGTTGTATTTTAATTTTTTAAGAAAACGAATACGTAATAAATAGCAAATCCAAAATATTAACAATGTGAATTAGACATTCTATTTATTTTAACATGCTATTAGTCTTTTCAAAATTTTATAAAAATTTAAATTTTTTAAAAAATCTTCTGTTTTTATTGAACCATCTTGTCCTTTATTAGTCTTATTTTAAATTGCTATTATCGATTTCTTTATTTATTCTATTACTTTCTTTCTTACTTTCCGCCTCTTCCGTTTCATTTTTGTTTTAAATCTTAAAATTAATTTTGTTGATGTTCTCTTCTATGACTATCCAGTTTTTTTTCTATTATGTTTTCTTGCTTTTCTTTGATTAAATTATTTATTGTTCTTGCTTGTTATGTTCTTGGTTACCTCCCTCTGCGTGTATTCAAATTCTCTTATTTTCAAAAGATCCAATTTAGTGACTGATTATAACATCCCACTACAAAAAAATGTGACTAATCCTTTTAACGTTCAACTAAAGGAACATTGCAAATCACTAAGGTTATAGACTCAGAACCTTTCAAGGATAAATGGGATGTTTTGCAAGAAATAATTACTAATTACAAAAAATGCTCAATCCCAAATATCAACATCAACAGTATAAGGAATAAATTAAATGATCTCTCAGTATTCTGTAGCGACGTGGAGCCGGGCATCATATGTGCAACCATTGTATAAATACTTATTCTGCAACTGAACATCACTTAAAACAGTCGAAAATATCAACCTATATTCCTGAAGGTTATATAATGGCAAACGGGTTCTGTCGTACTAACTTAAAATGTGGTGAAACTGCTATTTATGTTAAACCAAACTTAAATTTGTTGTTCCGACAATTTCGTTTACACAGATTGAACAGCACTGCGGAGTTCACGTGTATAGAGATTAATGTTAAAACTCACTAATGTAATGTGTTTGTACAGAATCATCTTTGGGTGATTTTGATTTATTTGTTGTGATTTTTAAGTTTAAGTTACTTGAATCTAGTTTCTAGTTTCAACAAAAAGAAACAAACTGTTAACTGTGCTGATTTCAATGTTGATTTTTCAAAATCAAATTCCAGAACTGATGAACTGCTATCGATTTTTTCCTCCTATAGTCTTGTTTCTCAGGTGGTTGGATACACGCGTTTTGTGAATGTGTCTGCGTCAGATAATATTTTTACAAATATTAGCAATGATCAAGTGAACTGTAGAGTCCTGGAGGTTGCATTGTCCGATCACTATCCACAGTTATTAACCATTAAGAAAAAACCAGATAGTATCTTGTTGGAAACGGTGTTTTACTCAATATAATATTAAAAAATTTAAAAAGCAATTGTCTTTTGTTAATTGGGACGATGCTGGTAAAAGTGTGGGTGTCAACAATAAATATGATGTTTTTTTAACTGCTTTAATTATTATTTTAATCTGAATTTTCCTTTTGCGTAAAGTGACACTCAATAAAAATAAAAACAACTGGATCACTTCGGAAATTAGAATCTGGTCAACTCAACTAAAAAATTTGTATATTCTGTATAAGAGAAGTAATGATGCAAGACTTCTTTGTCAATATAAAAAACAAAAAACTACTAAAAGGTAAAAATTTGGCATTGTAACAATGCCATACTACAATCACAAAATAAAAATAAAACGGCATGGAGTTTAATTAATAAAATGTTATACAAAAATAAAACTTTCAGTCAACCCAAATTAGTAAATGGGGGTCTGTCATTACTGAGCCTATTGATATAGTTGAGAAATTTAGCGATGAATTTAATATTAAGCAGAAAAAAGAGCACCAGAATAACAATCATAATCTAGTGAATATTATATCTAATTCTAAAAAATTTTTTTTATTTCCGGCTGAAAAATTTCTGAGATAATAAGAAAAAAACAATTTTAAATTGATACTTTACAGGGCCGTACCTCTTTAAGTAAGCCCAACTGAACAAAGTTTATAAGAAAAACTATTTATACTTAGTAGCGTAGTATAGTTTGCGACCTATATTTTTGGACCACCCTGTATAATCTCTGACTAGTTTTGTTTTTATTACTTCCTAATTGCATATTTTCTCTTGATGCTGCCTCTTTATTCTTTGTTTACCTCTTATTTAAATTGCATTTATTTATTTCTTGTTTTTTTTTTAGTAATCTTTTTATATAAACTGGTTTCTTTATTTTTCAATTAACACTTCTTTATGTTAATCTTGCTTTTTCATAATAATTGATTTTTTCCTTCTTTTTAGTCTGTGTCTTTCTTGCTTTTTTCTGTCACCTTAATTTTTAATGTTCTACCTTCAGATTTTGTTCTGATGCGATCCTCTTTGTTTGTAACCATTATTCTGTTCATTCTCTGTTTTGTCCAATTCTATTTATTTTTCTTGTCCTTTATATTCCTTGCCACTTCTTCAAATTCTTCGGTTATTTCATTTTATTTGTATGTTGTCCTATACATATTTTGTTGCTTGCATTTGTTGATTCGTCTCTTTTTTTTCTTCCTTCTCTTTTTCTTTGTTTGTAAAAATCTTTTAAAATATTTCCATTTATAGAATTTCTTGTCCATTTTTTCGAGTTTTTTCATTTTTTTCAAATTTTTATCCATATTTCGTTTACTTATTTTCTCATAACTATTAACATTATCATAAGCTTTGTCATTTCTTTCTGCTTTATTTCATTTCATTTGTTTCTTATTTACTTGACTCACATTAACATTTTATTATTTATTGTTATTAATTATTATTAAATTAAGTTAATAAAAACTTAATATTAATTAAACAAAATTCAACAACGGAAGTGAAAAATTAGTAGAAAGAATAAAGTAAATAATCATAAAAAATAGAATAAAAATAAATTATAGAAGTACTAGGACTTCAATAATTATTAGGAGGTTATGGCAAATTCTAGTTAAGTTAATCAATATGTTCCATATATGATCAGATATTCGGTAAACTTACTTTTTATCGATAGATCATCACTACTAAAATTTTATTTTAATCTTCTAGTATCTCCAGTATCAAGAACTATCACTTCTAGACACATATTTTGAAAACACTTGTGAAGATTCTATTGAAACTTCAGAAATATAAAATTTAATATTTCTTAGTCTGCAGCACTCATAATACACTCTTAAATTATATCTAAAAAAATGCTTTCATCCGAACTTTTTCCAATATGTAAATCAGATTAAGATGTACACTGTGAAGCGTTCATTATCTCGTCTACGACAAGAAAAATTATAGCAGGCTACGAAATCAGTAACACTTTGATATTTTCAGGCACAGGAATACTTATGCGAGAAGACAATGGAACAAAAGTCAAGCCTGTCAGACTAAATATTTTTGTGTGTCAATTGTTTTGTGCTGGTTTTTAGTCATTAATATCACAAAAGGAAGAAGAATAGTAGGTACATCATATAATAAAGAAACAGACGAAGTTGAATGGCTGCTGTTTAACAGGTTTTTTAAACTGTTAGTTGATGTAGCACTAACGGTTTTATACTTGTGTGACTGACACAAGTTTATGTTATATTATAATATTAACTGTTTAAAACATATTTTATTATTATTTATGAATTTTCATTTATGAGCCGATATTATGCATTTTACGAAAACGCTTTAGGCGAACGTGTTGGTTAAATTGTGGTAGTGTAGTGCTTTGCGAATAAACCCGGGTTCGATTCCAAATGCTGTAATATTTTTAAGTAACTTTTTTATTTTTGTTTTTTAGTTTTGTCGGATCAGAACTTGTGAAAGTAAAAAAATTTTTAGTAACGATTAGAAGTTTAAGATTTTAAAAATTGAATTACAAAACAACATCAAAAAATTGAGAATAAAGTTACGCAGTCGGAATCGAACCCGAGATTTGAAATGTTTATACCAAGTTGTCCCGGATTAATTAATACCATAAGCAATAACTTATTTCACAAATTTGTTATTAAAATACTTTTGAAACATTATGATCACATAAATTTGTTATTAGTCCGGAAACCGGGGCTCTTTTTTTCAAAGGGGCCTAAGATACTGCGCAGATGTCAAACACTTGTCTTTGGTAATTGAAAAAAATGAATTAATATAAGTTAATTAATTTTTAAGAAATCTTAGATTATATTATAAATTAATTGAATAAAATTTGTCGTACAAAATAAATGGGTCCACCAAGAGTGGTCGCCATCTTAAACATGTAGGAATTACTAAAAAATAAAAAGTGATGAATGTCGAAATGATTTTTTGTCTGAAGCTTGATAAATATTAACATTATTAAATGGCCACATTGCCCTACAAATTTATTGGTCTATTTTCTCCGTCCTACATTCCAAAGTTGTACTGTAAAACTTATTTTCAAAGTCATTAATATAAAACCGATTTTTCGTGAACAGCTTTATTTTGCCGAGACGCCTAACTTTTTTTTCTTGTAAATAGTTGCAAAACGGGATTCTCAGTGATTGAGCAGGTACCAAACACGTCGATTTGGTGATTAAAAAAATTTGATTAATACGCAAGTGATTTTTTTTTATTTAGCTTGATAAGTATTTGCATAAATGGTCACCTTGTCCTACTAATTTTTAGGCCATTTTGTCAATCCTACATTTGAAAAATTGTGAATTCCACAATAAACTTTTTCTTAATTTTGACATGTAAAGTGACATTTTTCGTAATCAAAGTAAGTGTTGAAACTATCTATTTTTCGTAACTAGTTACGAAAAGTAGAACATTATTGTAACTAAGTTTTCGTAACTAGTTATGAAAAGTAAAACATTAGTTGGTATTTCTCAAACCATGTTTACTATTAAAGGTTATATGGATAACATCCGTTTAGCTTTTTTAAATTTATATGTACAAGATATACATTGGAAATATGTTAATATGATTTTGAATTAAGCACGTTTACTCTGTTTTTGTCAAAATTAGCAAAAATCTTGTATGTAACATAATGAAACATGATTTTTTAAGTCATTCGTTACAAAAAATCATGCGTTTCGTCACTGATTACATAAATAGCTATTTCATTACTATATATATATATATATATATATATATATATATATATATATATATATATATATTTGTAATAAAAATCTTTTATTTTTATTACAAACATGTTTACACGTGAAAGAATAAAGCATTATTTAATATATATATATATATATATATATATTGGACAAAGAAGTTAAATGATAAACGAGCATATTCTGTACACAAATTAATCAATATCCGAAACAAAAATATTGGCCTTTATCGTTAATCTTATAAAAAAAACGTGAAAGTGCAAAAGCAGAATGTATACACATGTGCTCGTGCTTTCCATTTACGACAGCGCGCATGCGCCTAATATTGTCTCCGATGTGAAAGAACATATTTTTTTATACACAACGACATAACTTACTATATAAATAAATCAAAAATATCTTAATTATAAATAATTTTTATTTATTAAAAATTCCAATAAATAACATTATCAAGTAATAATTAATCTTATTTTCAAAATTGTCCATATTAACACGAGATGTCGCAAGACACACATTTACTTAATTAATTATGTAGGTACACATACGCTGAGAAAAATAAACTGTCCCTGTTTGTTGAGAAGAATAAAGATTTTAAATTATTTTTTTAATTAACTATTAATATAATATTTGTTGGCAAAAGTTACAATTAAACATTGATATTATGGATTATAAATATTTAATTATTAAGAATATGTGTATAAATATATAGACACACACGCAGAAATAAACATGTATGCATTCGTGGATACGTGTATTATATACATGTATTATAAACATGATGTATTATACGTGAATAGGCGTATTACGAGGGCATTTCGAAAAGTAAAATACACCGTACGCCAGAGGAAAGAAAAGTTTTGATGAGAAAGTTGGCAACACAGGTGTTAACCTTGTACCGTTAGCTTTTTCCTCGCGGTCGTTCGGCATTTCAACGTTGATTTTGATTGGAGTAGGTCGTGTTTAAAATGGCTGCACCGATTCAGAATTCCCAATGCGAAGTGCGCTCCGTCATACGTTTTCTTCATGCAAAAGGTCAGCGACCAGCGGGTATACACAAAGAATTTGTTTCTGTTTATGGGAACATTATGAATCGACAAAATGTAACGAAATGGTGTCGTCATTTCCCTGAAGGTAGGACCGATGTTCATGACGAACAAAGAACAGGTCGGCTATCTGTGATCTCTGATGCCCTTCCGTTACCTGAAGTATTTTGGTGGTAAATCATTCCACGACGATGATGTGATCAGTTAATAAGATGTAAGTGACGTTTTCTAAATAAATATTTTTTTTATTTTTTAAGGAATGCGAGCCATTGTATTTTTACTTTTCAAAATGCCCTCGTATATACATGTTGCTTTTGTACAGTTCTATTATACAGATTTTTTATAAGACTATCGAAAAGGATTTATTTTTTTAAGGACATTGATTAATTTGAATAAAGAATATGCTAATAAATGATTTAGTTTTAGTGTCCTACATATACAGGGTGTCCCATAGTTCTGGTCTCCTTTTGATTGCACTGTTACATTAGATGACAGAATTTTCAAAATATGTTGAAAGTTGTACCGAACACACATTCTGAAAATATTATTTACTGTATAGGATGTTCCAGAAATGTGTGGCTATATTATCTTACATTTTTTTATATGGAACATCTTGGATTGTGTTACAAATTTGAACTCTCACGTTCAAGAGCTTTTTAAAAACGTATGGTCTTTTTAAGTTATACAGAGTCTTTTGTAAGATATATCATTATTTTACAAAAATCCCTAATCTGTCATCCCGTCATTCACTAAATCTAGAAATTTGTAAAGATTTTTTCATTTGGGTAATATTGTGGAGTTCTTAGGTTTCTAGAAAATAGGTGAGATTGGTATATTCTATCTTATGTAATACAAGGTGACGAAAACTCTAATTAAAGAATATCTCAAAATTTTTAAACACTCAGTATATTGTACGACCAGCACTTAGAGGTTAGTGGTTGCACTAAGCTTTCAAACGATATAGGGTTTGTAGGGTCAATTTCATTAAGCAGAATGAGAATATCATTAAAACCTTATTTATTATTTAATCATTATTCTATAGCATACTGCAAGATAACAACAAAGTATGTTTGACTAATTTGTTAAAATAAAACAAAAATACATAAATTAAATTATATTGTTACAAAATAGCTGTAACAGTGCGTTTTATTTTCATATTCATTTTGATTTTTTTAAAGTTTTAATGATATTCTCATTCTGCTTAATGAAATTGACCATACAAACTTTATATCGTTAACAATCGCTAACAAATGACAGTATACAAAGTATTTCATTTAAAAAATTTTAAGTTATTCATTAGTTAGAGTTATGTTTCACCTTGAATTACAAAAGATACGAGATACCAATCTAACCTATTTTCTAAAAACCTAAGAACCCCACAATATTACCCAAATAAAAAAATCTTTACAAATTACTAGATTTAGTGAATGGCAGGATGACAGATTAGGGACAATTTTTGTAAACTATTGGCCATATCTTACAAAATACCTTGTATAACTTAGTATGACCATATATTTTTGAAAAGCTCTTGAGCGTGGAAATTTAAATTTGTAATACAATACAGGGTGTTCAATATTAAAAACTGTGAGGTTATTTAGCCACACATTTCTGAACACCTTATATAGTCAATAATACTTTCAGAATATGTGTTAGTTTATGGTACAACTTTCACCAAATTCTGGAAATTTTATCGCCTACCATAACTGCGCAATCGTCCAGAACAGAACTATGAGACACCCTGTTAGTAATGAAAGAAGTTTTATCGTGGGATTGACAATTGTTCAATGTAAGACCGCAAAAATGCCCTAATTCCTACATGTTTAAGATGGCGGACACTCTTGATGGACCCATTCGTTTTGTACGACAAATGTTATTTCAAATAATTTATAAAATAACCTAAGATTTTTAAAAAATTAACTTATATTAATTAATTTTTTTCAATTACCAAAGGCACATGTTTGACACCTGCGCAGTATCTTAGGGCCCATTTGCTAAAACTTTCGCAAAGGAAAATTATGTAGTTCTTACTAAAATAAAGTTGCTCACGAAAAATTAATTTTATATAAATTGTTTGACTATGTTTTTTTTCCACTACTAGCTGTGAAGTGGACAATTATTGCGTCTCCTACCCAACTGCGAAGTTGAATTTCTCTATTATTAGTTTTTTCAGGTTTCCCAAAGGAGATTTAACCAGGCAAGTTAAGTTACATGAAGAATTTTAAGTAAATTACAAACATTTTGTTGTAGGTGTTTTGAATCGTTAATAGAATCTGGAAGGTCCGATCTGTTGCATAAAAATGTCGACTCTAAAAACTTAACGAGTATGTGGCGAACACTTGCCATTCCTAAACGAATTACAAGTGTCAATTTCTGAAACCCATTATTCAAATGATGCAAGGTATATTGGCAAAGCAATAAATGCCCTTTAACATCTCTAGCTATACCAAAACTACTCAACATTGCAGCTCAAATACTCTTAGGTAAAGAAAATTACGAAGGAACATTCTTAAATTGCAATGTGAAAAGAAAGCACTTCGATTGAAGTTAACATCTCCCAACGATTGCTTTCCGAAAGCAGAGCACACATTGTGACAGCCCAAGTGGACTTAAAAAATAAACCACTAAGAAGCAGGAGATATACAGAGGAATACAAACAATTTTCACTAAAATTATATTTTACGAGCCCCAGAATGTTAATTTTAAAGTAGGTTTTAAATTTTTTGTCAGCTCAAACTGCTACGTGATCATGGTTAGAGTTACATATAAAAAATTTAACAAACCTTGTGCTACATCTTTACAAATACGATATGTAAAGGTGACAAATTGAAGTCGATAGTATTAGACTGCTAGAAAAGCTACAACTACAATGCGGTGCCAATGTTAGGGCAGTAGTAAAATTTTTCTAAACCTAATTAAAAGAGTGGGCGTAGGCGTTTGCATCAGAAAACTACGTTGAGTTTGCGAATACGATTTATTTAACTTACAATAACCGCGCTGTTAGTTGTTTAATGTTATGCGTTTGCTGCGAGAGCGGAATCAGTAAGCGCCTAGGAAGAACTGCTGGGATCGCACTGTCACTTTGGTTATACGCCCGTATCGTACTCTGGGTCTTCTTCTGTTGACGTTCGCCTCATTAACCGTCTGGCTGTTGGGATTAGCTTGCAAGTTACAATACCTTGCAATGCTTCTTTGTTTTTTATATTCTAAAATACGGACGCGGAAATCTGCATGCATTCCTATAGATGTATCACAGGAAAAACCATACCTTCTCGTTAACGATAAGAAAATCTATTATTTCTTCGATGTCCCCTATTTATTGAAGTCAGTGCAAAATAACTTGATTAAATACGATATAATCTTTAATAACAAAAAAGCATCTTGGAAAGACATTAAAAATTTCTACATGTCAGACAAATCTAAACCGCTGCGATTGGCTCCTATTTCAACTAATTTACATATTACTACGAATAATTTTCAGAAAATGAAGGTGAAATATGCCACACAAGTGTTTAGTGAATCAGTTGCAGTTGGTTTATCAACGTATGTAGCTCTTAAAGCTTTTTGATTTATTTGCATTCCTGTGCTACTTGATCTTTACAAGAAAAATGTTTATTTTTTATTTTTGGCTTAAATTTTGCTAGTAGTGGAAAAAATAGTATATACATCATGGTTGTGAAGTCCTCGCGAAATAAACTGGTGCTAAGGCAATAATGACAGACTTCACAACCTTGGTGTATAATATACTATTATATCTCTAACAGAATATGTTGTTATACTGTGTTCAAATTGTGCCAGAAAAAACTATATCAACTTTTCCATGGTATCTCACGGTATATGATTAAAATAGATTTAGAAATTATAAGGTATGTTCCATCTAGGTGGAGGTCGAGTAACAAAACTACCGGTCTTATTGCAACATAAATGCTGAGGTTTTGCCCAAACTTGCAAAGGCTTTATCGAGGCTAATTGTAATTAATAAGCCTTGATATTATAATTTCTATTACATTAAGTGGAGGCAAAAATATTATTAACCGTAAAAAGATTTTTTCGTATACTTACATCATAAACAATCCTCAACAAACGCAAAGGCGTATATGCTTTTGGTTTTTTGCATATAAAGGTTGCTAGTTAAAAGCTTTAATAAACAAGATTTTTGTCAATTTTTTTGTGAATTGTGTATCGGGTGACCCAATAAGACTGTTCCTCGGCCATATCTCTGAAACCGTTCGTCGTATGACTTTGGTGTAACAAAATATTAGGTACATCGGCCATGAAAAATCGCAGGAAAATATTTTCCAGTTTTAAAAATAACCACCAGAGGACGTAACTGTCATCTTAAATTTTTAAATTGCATTTTATATAAATATCGCATAATAAACAAAAAATTTTTTACATTTGTAAAGAGAACCAGTTTATCTATTATTTTCGTAAAAACAAAAGTTCAGTTATTTCAAAAACAAAGATGGAGGGGGTGTTCAATTGTTTTTGCTTTAACTTCTTAACGGTTTTAACCAATTAACAAATTTGGTATCGTTGAAAAGATCATTCCTTAAGCAATAAGAATCAACCAAAATATAGTTAAATTGGTTGAATCCTTCTTTGCCAGGAGGCTAGTTTTGACACCATGACCAAATTAAAAAAAAATTTAAAAATCAAATGGAATGACTTTTTGTTTATGATAAAGTAGCAAATAAATACCAAATAGGCCAGTGAAATTTTAATCTTATGAAAATGAGAATAATGAATGTTAATAGGGAAGAATTTTGAATAAATTTCCAAAAAAAGCTAATTTAATCATATTTTGGACTTCAACTTGGTTTCCGCAGGTAATATTTCCATTTCTATCGACATTTTTTAACACTACATGGCAACGAAATTATCATAATGAACCTCAAATAAAGCAGAAGAACATAAAGTTCGCATATTCGAAGCGTGACATGGTCAAATATAATTCGTTTCTGTAAATTTTCGATTTTATTCAAACGGACATGTAACATACTCTTAACTAACCAATTTTCATAAATCATAACTTTCGTCATTTTTTAAAGTAAACAAGGTTTAAAATAGAAGCACGCCGCTTAAAAGAAAATGGAATTTTCAGAGTTGATTAATATATTTAGGAATTGATTTGAATAAATAAAACCGCACAAACATTTAGGGATCTCTAAGTAATGAATTAATTGAACCTGTTATTTTTAACTATTTGCAAAAAAATTAAGTGAATTTACTGGATTTTGTGTTGCGTTTGTAATTTCGAAATTGAAATTTAAGGTGTTAGATAAACACAATCAGAAAAATGACTGTAACTTGAAATACTTACGTTTATGTTGTGTGGAAAATTTAAATCGAAATAATGTGCACATAATATTGCATAACCCTCAACAATTATAAACTAATCAATTACAGCGTTACGAAAACAATACAGAATGTTAACTTTACTTAAAATAAACTTTATAATAAAAAGTTTCACTAAGTAAATATTCACGTAATGTATGATTCCCAAAAGAAACATTTTCATTTTGTATTACGTACATTACAAAATTCCAATAAAAGATTGTTATCTAATTTACGAGTATTTCTTATTTTATCCCTTAATCCTTAATGTCAACGTTTTTATTTGTGATAATCCATCATAGAATAATGTATGACGTTTTCCTTTTATCAAAAATGTATACATTTAAAATCACACACGGGAAAATATTTTTTAATTTTTTTAAGCGGAAAAAGAAAAGTCTTTGACCAATTTGCACTTAACACGAAATTACAATAAATTTCACTGGCATGAACGTTGATAAAAGGGTGAAAGTTAAATTTTACCTTAGGTGTTTTATTAAAAAGTTGCGTAGTAACTTGTTTTGTGAAACTAAATGCAGGACTTTTTATTAACTTTATTATCGATGTCATTATAATACAATTTTGTAACGTGAAATTTACGTTTTATAAAAATTGTATTCATAATAATATCGATAATAATTTTATTAATAAAAAAAATTACGACAATCGGAATCGAACCCGGATTTTCGGTGTAAATCATTATCTTTTTGTTAAAATATGCTTTAAACACTTACATTACCACATATCTTTCTATCTACTTAAATGTGTTGCTATATTGTGCACAAATTATGCCAGAAAAAAGATGCATGAATTTTGAATTTAACATAGAATACGACTATGTCAACTTTTCCGTGGAACACACGGTATAGATTTTGATATTCTTAGAATATTTATAAATTCAATCACGCCAATTGTTTTAATAGTATCTCCAAGAATATCATTCATGCGAAAAAAGGTGTTGTGAATTTTATTGTTTGAACTCTAAAACGCAATTTTCTATTTTCTTTTTTGGACAAAATTTTGGTCACGTTTATTGGTATCGCAGCTATGTAGATTTTTAAATGAGAATCTTGTTTTTGTTAGGGTACAACTAAATGTTCTTCGATAATGTATACGCAAAATAACTAAATAACTTTTGTCACGAATACGCAAGTACAACATTGTCTATAAAAATGATATACCATGATAATTATTCTATATATTCTAAAAATGATTTATATTCTGATCATTGACTCATTTGTTCAAATTGGAAAAAAAAATTATTGAAGTCCCAGTTAATAAGATGCTCCCATCAAAACTCTGGAAAAATTAAAAAAAATATGAAATGTAGAAACTGAATAAATGAGATTTTAAAAACTCCAAGTGAAGTTATTAATACAACCAATAAGTGTTGCGACATCTAGTTTCGTCTGTGTTATCTTAACACGTCCGAAAATGGATTTGCATTAAAATAACTTTATCCACAGATGTATAAGCAGTTACATAAGTCGATTCTCGGTGATTGTTTGCTATTTTACGATCTCTTGAGAACTTACACCAGACAAGTCGAGAGTGTTTTATTTTTGCCAACACATACTTGGCTATAATAATCGACGAATCGACTTATGTACCTGCACACATCTTTCGACAAAGTTGTTATTAATAATAAAAATAATAATAATAATACAGGGCACATCTACCATGAGACCACTAACAATTGTAGAAGACAATCTAAAACAGACAGTGAAGAAAATACGAAACTGGAAGACACCAGGCGTTGACAGCTTACAGGCTTATTGGTGGAAAAGTTTTTCAAGTTGTTATAAATATCTAGTAGAACAACTTCAGAAAATATTAGAAGAACCCCAAAAGATGCCACTTTTCTTTACCCAAGGAATAACATATATGTTGCCCAAAGACAAGAACACAGCCGATCCCAAGATTTATAGGCCCATTACATGCTTACTTATAGTGTACAAGATGTTCACTTCCATTATTAAAAGTAAACTAGCAAGTCATCTAGCTTCCAACAATATCTTAGCAATAGAACAAAATGGTGCTCGCTTGGGAAGTAAAGGTTGTAACGAATGATTGCTGATAGAGAGTGTCGTTACCAAAAAGGCAATGAAGAAACAGAGAAACCTTTCTGTGGCCTGGATAAACTACCAAAAAACTTATGACTCTGTTCCCCATACATGGATTCAGCAAATACTTTCCATCTATAAGGTAAATAATCAGTTGAGGCATTTCTTTGAGGTTACTATGGAGAGATGGACAACTTCCCTGAGGGTGAATTTCGGTGGTGAAAGATACCAAACAGGAAGCATAAAGATTGAAAAAGGGAGGGTGACAGTTTGAGTCCGCTGCTATTCTGTATGTCTATCAACCCACTTAGTTATATGCTTAATAAGAGCAATTACGGATATAAGATTGCAAAGACCCCGAAACTTGTACTCAGTCATCTACTTTATATGGATGATCTCAAGCTGTACACTGCAAATAAGAACGAATTGCAGAGCGAGCTAGAACTTGTTACGAAATTCACCAGGGATATTCAAATGGACTTCGGGATTCAGAAATGTGCCTTCATACACTCCAAAAGAGGTGAAACCAAGGAAGCAGAAAACATCCAATTGCTTGATGAGACAGAGTTCCTTCCTCTACCACCAGAGAAAAAATACAAGATATGAAAAATACGATAGAGCAGAACCTAATCAGCCGAATTAAAGAAATTCAGGGTGTCTTTAGCTGAGTGCCCATTAGAAATATCTGGAGAACCGTGATAGCGAGAAAATCAGAATTTGGTATGCAACCATTTGTGACTAAGATCTATTGTTCTAAAATATTTTTAAAATTGCGTCACTTCCGGAAGTACCGGAAGTTGATGATAACTTGGTTTTTTAAAATGTAATGATTATGATTTTATTTTCTTTTATGATTTCAAGTTGAATTTTAAGTCAACTTTCGGTGATAAAGATTGTTTTATGTCAAAATTGGCAAAAATCATCTCTGTTGCAGTGGAACTAACAAAGATGGAATAGCAATATTCTGCCAGTGGAAAGACAAAACATTGCAGTTCATTCTTTTAGATCTCAATCTTGATAATTATCTACAGGGTGGTGTGAAAAGTGAATTGAATTAGGTCAATACAAACATGCCAAATAGTCATTCTATTCAAATGGGATACACCATATTTAATTACATGTGTTGAAAGGTCATTCTTTTCTGCATTGAATGATGTAACATTCTTCTATTCTTACAATAGAATTTTATTTTAATTTAAAACATAAATATAGACTAAATTTGTCTTAGATTACAATAAGATCGTTGAAGACATTTACTTATGTGGTTGGAAAATCGTAAATTACTATCAGTGTATACCTCAAAATTTTTACAACAATCTACTATTTTTAGTTTATTACCGTTCACTGTCAATCATGTCACAGGCAGATTTAAAATCTGATTAACGAAATTTGAAATAGATCTGCGTATCATTAGCATAAAGATGAGATTTACAGTGTAGTAGTACGTCAGGTATAATTGAAGTGTAAATAATGAATAGCAACGGTCCAAGGATTGTTCCTTGAGGTATCCCGCTGCTGATATTAATACGTATTTATGTACCAATATAAAAATATTATGTATGTACCTACAGTATAACTCGAAATAAAGAGTACTTAAAGTAAATTGACTACGCTTCTAGGCTCGCTCCTCTACTGCCATACTCATGTCATCCTTAAACAAATAATTTGTAGGGGCTAATCGTTAAGTACTGTGTTAAGTTCAGAGGCTAAAGTTTCATACGGAATATGCCGACTGAATAGACAATAGTGCAAAACTACGATTCGTGTGTGATCAATTCTCACAACGTCATCTGAGTAATGCCATAATCTTAAAAGATATGAAAAGCTCTGGTTGATCCAGGCATATTAACATCAACGTAACCGTGTACGCGTTCATGACTACATCTTAGAAAATCTGAAGTCAACCAACGAATTTGATTGAATTTTCTGGAATAGAATTCTGATGGAGCTACAAGCTGCATTTTTGTGAAGTGATATGATTTATGGGATTTACGTATGTGTAGTATGTGATTTAGGTACCTCGATATTATCGAGGTAGGATTGAACATTGCCCCAGAATTCTTGAATTATAACATGAGAATCCAGAATGTTTGAAAAATCGCCCCCATTATAACAAACATTTACGAGATATGACACTGCTACCACTGGGACAATTTTAAGAACAATTTATTTTTTGATTTAATAAAGTTTGTTACCTTTCCCTTTGTCATATTTCCACTCTCCAGACGCATATCTTTAGTTTAAATAAATTTAAAATTAAAGTTAAGTACTATTTATCATCTATTATAAATCTACACACATAAAATCATGGCCCGGTTTGTCTGTCTGTCTATATGTTCGTCTTCTCCTCCGAAACGGCTGAACCGATTTCGGAGACCGATACGTCAAATTGTTCAGGAGGTCCAGGCGCTGATCTTAGGCGGGGTCACAAGTTGACCTGACCTTTGACCTCTGATCTGGAGCGGTGACTCACGTCTTTAATTTCAGGTTTGTCTAGATTAGGCCCATTTTCAAATGAGTTTGATTACTAGTTGTCCAATAAAAATTCAAATTTTTTTCAAAAGTATAAAAAATAATATCCGTTTACTCCTACATATGGCGCTATTGATGCAGTTAAAAGCTAAACCGCCCAAGTATGTACTTAAATCGACATCATAGTTTTCTGAGGAAAAGAGTTCGAGTTATTCAGTGCGTGGGGTGAGTTTTAGTGTTTAAAATGGCACATCAAATAAAAAATGCCAGCAAACACGATATTTAATAAACTTGAAAAGCCGTATTGGTATTCTTTGAAAGCTCAAGTGGGTTTGACCATCCTCTATATAGCCACGAACGTAATTTTTAGTTGTTTACTAAATTCAAGGATTTCTTGTCAAGAGAAGGTGTTTTATAATCATTGGGTGGTTACTGTAGCGGTAGAGGTTTACTTTCGATATAAAACATCTGGTTTTAAGATAGGAAAAAACTCGAAGGTATAAAAAAATCTGGTTTTAAAATAGGAAATAACTCGCTATGTTTTGAGGATGCATTGCAAAAAATATTTTTTTTAGTAAGTATTAACATTGTATTCAATCTAACAGCTTTTTTTGTCATAGTTGTTCTGTTTAAATCATAAGTAACTCGCAAGATTAACTCCTCTATCTCCTCAGGTAAGTTTGTCGAATATTTCTCTACGATTAGATCCATTTTTCTTTTTCATTATGTCCGTCCAACTTTACAATTTCTTTAAATATTTAGGTATTATAAGTAGGATTTTATGGAATTAATATTTTGATGTGCTGTAATTTTTATCAGTTGTTACTCTACTTTATTTATTTATTTATTCGTATGATACATTTTAAATATTGTATTGTGATGTAAGTGTTATGAATGGTGGCCCAGAAAATCAGTATAAACCTGTATAGTGTGGTGACGAAATCGCGTGCAATAGTGGATTAGTTCGTTTTGGCAAAGCATTTGCTTCAAGGTTTAGGAAAAGCACTAAACCCTAAACATGCCAACCCTTACCCACCTTAGTATTCATATGTAATAATATTAATTAGGTGTGTAAACATTATGGAAGGTAAATAAGAACATAAAATATAACAGCACAGCCATTACATGACGACATATAATGGATCGGTCCAAGCGCCAGTCACGACAATGACGAAAGACGAAAAAAATAGTAGGTTAAAGAAATAGCAATACAAAATAATGGAAAACAGATAATCAGTACAAGAATACAAAATATTACTGAACTTCAGTAAATTCAGAACTTCTTTAAACTTCGTTAATTGACAATCCTCTACAATATGTGTAATGGTTTCTGGTTCGTTTTCACAGTCACAATTTGAATTAGAAATCGCACCCCATTTAAACAACATAGAGTTGCATTTTGAATGACCTGTTCTTATGTGATTTACTATTGACCAAATTTTTCTTTTTTGATCAAAGCCCGGGATTTCTATTGTTGGATTTGGTACAAAGTACTAACAGTCGAATTCAAAGATTACTTAGGTATATTTTCATTCTCCCTCCACAAACCTTCTAGATCCATAAAAAAAGGACATGAATGCATCAAGTTGTGCTTTAACCGTTTTATGTCTTACCATCGGTCAGTATTTATACGATCCCTTGGGTGTTTTTGTTTGTGTGAAATAAATTGAATCGGGTCAAGTAAAAGTGCTGGAACAGGACAAACAACTAAACACGTAAAAGTGCAGGAGAAGGACAAACAAGTAAAAGTGCAGGAGCAGAACAAACAGTTATAATTCAGTATGTTTTTGTTTTCAATTTTTATGCAACAGGTCATTAGTCAAATTTTGCATCAAAAATGTAATTCAAATGCATATAGCATTTGCCAGGCACCAGTTAGTTAGCGTTTTTTTTCTTTCAAACTCTTTCTTTTTTTTTGGTGTCTTGAGTACTGGGATGCTCTATTTTCATGTTTTTGGCATTAGAAGTATCACATTTGTTTACAGTAATAAAGAGTCTTGACGAAGTAAAAATGTTATAATTGTGAATAGTATTAGCTTTACTAAATCAACTGAATTATTTCTTAATAAACGAGAATTAGACAGACCCTACACTCCATACTCGGAGGCATATTAAAATATAAACGATTTGACTCAGTCTTATTAATTTCATAATTTAGATAGTTTTGTGTAACCTTATAATTAAAATATTAATAGATTTTCCATACACCATTAATTTGATTGAAGAGAGAATCTAAATTACAATCATAATTTAATATTTTATTTTATAGTTTGTAGTGTTTATATGTTATGTTACAATACTTTTGAATGTGCGTATTTGAATTATGTAATAAACATTGATTGTATTACTTATGTATTAATAATTAATATTAGAATGTTGCATAAATATCATTTTTAAATGTTCAGAAAATATTATTTATTTAAAATATAAGTATATTTTTTTATCAATCGCATTCTTTTTCCATGGCGTGTTTGCAGTTTTTTCTTGTAACATGTGCTAAATAACGTTTTCTTTGCAATCAAACCATATTTTGTTCTTATGCTGCAGGAATTCTCTCTTTAAAAGACTTGGAATTATCCAGTTTCTAGTCCCACTCTACCGAAAACCTCTAAGTTCTCTCCATAGCGAGTTTTGACTTTTTACTGGACCCTCTATCGAGTCCTAAAATTACCGGACATTTTAACGCCCTCTAAACAAGTTTTTAGAGACAAGCTCAATAATTTCTCTTAGCGAGTTTCATTTAATGTTTACACATTCAATATTATTACAAATAAGTACTAGGGTGGGTAAGGATTGGCATGTTTAGGTTTTAGTGGTTTCCTAAACCTTGAAGCAAATGCTTTGCCAAGACGAACCAATCCACAATTGCACACGGTTTCGTTTATACTGATCTTCTGGGGAACGATACATAACACTTACATCACAATACAATAATGAAAATGTACCATACGAATAAATAAATAAACAGACAGTTTGTCATATACTATTTTTGTAGTAATAACCAATAACCAATAGTAATAACCAATGCAAGGCATAGTAATATTATTATACAAAAAGTTTTAAAAAATCGGCTGTTCTATGTACCAACCATTTAAAGGCTATTGTTATAATATTAAAAAGACCAAAAAAAATTAACTAAAAGAGTGGTGCAATTCTTATTTGTTTATAAAAAATTTCAGAAACAAGTGAGGATAGGTAAAGGAGAAATCTGAAACAATTTGTCATAAAATCTATTTCTGGGTTTGAATATGTAAAAATATGTTCCGTTTAAACTAACAAAGTTGATGGTCCCTTCCGCTGTGACCATAAGTGCTACGATTCTAAATTTACATTATAAAAAACGACATTCTATGTTTAGAATCACCGCCAAAATTTCAAATTCATAGTTCAAGGGAACCTTAAAACTGTTAACGCATTCCTTACGTGGGAAACTCCGTATATAAATACCACTTTTTTCCGACGATTAGAGTTAGTACGTTATAATGAAGGAAAAAAAAATTATGTCGGATGGCCGGCTGGCGGTCTGTCCGAATGTAAACAAGATATCAAGAAAACCACTAGTCCGATCTTGTTAGATTTTGGGCATAATTTATCTAGCCACAAACGCCGTTATTCTACACAGATTTTCGACTTTTTAAAATATTTAGAAAAAAATTCATTTTACAATTTTGTTTCAAATAAAAGTTGTTTGTAATTTAATGTTACACAACTTTTGTTTAAACTATTTGTTGATCCGATAAGTAATTACTAAAATATAACAATCACGTGGCACTAATTGTTGTAACAATATCTCCACCAATATTAATTACACAAAAAACGTTTAGGGAGAAAAGTTGTTGGAAATTCTATTGTCTATAGCTTTTGTTTGATCCATTTTTTTTTTTAAAACGCAATTTAATTTTTGCTTTGTGAGAGCGAGTGCGCGATATCTCGTTTTGTCCTACGTAATCTCGTAGGTAGCGTTAATATAACTGCTTAGCTATTGTTGGACGATACTGAAATGTTTACTTCGATTTTGCAAATTGCATCGCGGTGCACCTTTTCTTAATAAATGTGAAATTTTTTTCTACAACGTATCTGATTTGTACACCACATCTTATAAATAAAATGTCAGGAAAACCGTCGTACAGATTTTTATAAAACTTTGCATATGAATTTTATATACAATAGTGCAGATGTGATTAGATGTTGGGCATAATCTATCAAGTTGAAAGGGCCGTTAACCTAGATAGATTTTCGAAAACTTAGATATTTACAAAAAATTTATCTTAAACTTGTTTATACTTTTTTTTTCAACATATCTATACTTTCCATTCGTTCTTTAACGTTTATTAGTATCGCGGCGATGTGGAGTTCTGCGGTAAATGCTTGTATTAAATGGATTCATCTCATATAAATTACGTTTAGAGAATAATTCAAACTTTAGTAAGAGAATTTATTCAAATAATGTTTATATAAACATTTTTTTAAATTGCCAGGCATCTGGCGGCGTTTAAAATTATAATTTTCTATTATGTTATCATCAGACTAATAGTATATACGCTCGAATAAATTTAACGTATTTGAACAATTCATTAAAGCAACAACTTTTTTTTTCATATGAAACGAACGATAATAAAACTTGGTCTTTAATGAAACAATAAAAAAGGTAATGACACGTAAAAAAATTAAATTAGTATTATTAATGTTTGCACATCTTTTGATAACCTACGTTTAATTTTCTGAAAGTAGGTAAACGTAAAAAGTAAGAACAGTAACATTTTTATGTTAAACATTTTGTGAAGGAAAAAATATTAGACAAAAGAAAACGAGATTGCTTAGTATTGATTATCAATATTTTATAATAATTTCTGTTGTTATTAAAATTAATTTTAACTCTCTTGAGATCCGAAGACAGTTATTGTGATTAATGTTGTGTTAGGACAAAGGTCTATGTAAAATAGTTTGGTGAATTAATCATCGTTTGTCTGTCTAGAGAATGGCGTTGAAGTATAATTCAGATTTCAGAGTTTACCATTACTTGCGATAAAACAAGACGTTAATTAAAATTTAAATTAATACACAATAACCCTTGGAACTTATTGTTGGACAAAAATAATGGTAATTAAAACAATTCCTATATTTTATACATGGTGTCTTCTATAGTGCTGTTGTACAGTAAAAGAGCGTTAAAATTGATTTAAGAATTGTTTACATTAAGTACGGTAAGTTGCGTTTTACAATTATATAAAATATTAACTCAGAAACAGTAATGTAAATACAATTTCATTTTTTTGGTCGACATATCAACTTATGTACCTATTGATTTCAAAATTTACACCATAACGATAACATTACAAGAGTAAGACGAAAGGGGACAAGGGTAAGCAATGAATATAAACTAATTTGCAGAAACGTATGCTTTGTAACGTTCGTCTAATATTAAATGTAGTTATTATATGGAAATAATTTTTTAAGTCATTCAAGTTTAGAAATTCAATGGTCATAGACAATCCGCTTTCATACTTTGACATCTTTACTGGGGAGTTATGCGACGGTTCCCAAACCAAAATGTTAACATTTTTTCTTTTTTTCCGACGTATTAGAATTAGTACATTATAATTCTAATGAAGCAAAAAAATGTTTTTCTTTACCGGCATTCCTAAACGTCATTTAAAAATTTAAATTACAAAGCTTCCAAAATCAGTAAACATGAAAACTGATAATGAAGAACTTGCTCGTATTCCTCCTGGTATTAAAGAGGTAGCAGATAACGTGGTTCTGGATTTGTTACTTGCTAAATCCAGCTAAATATGTGAAAAGACATACGATTACTTTTTAAAATGGCGTCGACTTAAAAAAGCAACAAACTACACGGAAAATGTACTTTTAGTGTATTTTGCGGAAATTTCCAGGTTTTCTACAGTCATTTTATTCTATACTGAAAGCAACTTTATGTGTAAAAAATAACATACAAGTTTGTAATAAATGTAATCAGTTGATTGAATTAAACAAATAACCTTTTACAATTATAGGTTAGGTAATATTAACTCCAGTTCTCTTAGAAAATTTTGCCTTATATTTAGATTCTACAATTTAATTTATACAGGGTGAATCACCACCAACGGGACGGAGATTTATAGCAAAACAGTATAAGTTTTGTCTTTGTAGTAGTTTTAAAATTCTTTTGAAATATACAGTATGTCCCAAAAAAGTGTGACGCATCAAAGTTATGTTTTTCTTATGGAACACCCTGTATTTTATTGCGTTTTTTAATCGCCCGTAAAAAATAAGGTATACTTTTATAAGGATTCCGTATACCTAAATACAGAGCGTTCTGAGTTCCGTCGACTTTTCTTAACATATGGAGTATTAACAAAATTCAATATCTTCTAATCCAACAAATCATAACAAATTTACACTTACGTCTAAATAGTTGGATATTAGAATAATGTATTCCATAATTAAATATTAAACATCTCTTTACAGGGTGTTCAGAAATTACACGTTAATTATTAGATCATTCAATATGTAATATGAGCCTTATTTTAAATGAAACACTCTGTATTTTATTAATTTATAAAATAAAATATTCGCCGTAACGATCGAACGAATTTTTTTCTTCAAGACGCGGCGTCGTCGAACCTAGACCGATTTCGACATTTCGAAATACCTATGTCGAGACCACGTTCTTTTTCTTTCAAAAGCGCATATACTCAAACCTCGAGGATTTTCGGTTCAGAAGAAGAAGAAGGCCCTCCAGTGGGGCATTGTGTAAGAAAAATTGTCGGTCATTTTTAGTTACTTTTTGAACGAGGATAGTTTAACAAAAATCGTAATAGAAAGAAAATTTAAAAACGTAATGCCGGACTTCTACCAACTAAAAACCTCCCCATCCTCGTAGCATTTGCCACAACTTAAATTATATATAATAAATTAAATAATAGGTATACATTGAATATAATAAAATGACTAGAAAGAATAATCTCAAAGAAAACTAAATAATTAGATCGGCATTTATTCTTTACCTTGCCTGCTTCTTTTTTCTTGTTCTTTCTTTCTCATTATTTTTCGCTCATTTTATACAGTATATCTCTGTCTTCCTATCTTTTATGGCTTCTAAGCTATCCCTTCCCAGGTCTGTTGATATTTTTGCCCCTCCTTCCGTCCTGAGATCTTCCCCACTTTCCACATTCCCAGATCGTATACTGAGGGTGATTTTGTTTCCCGCTGTATACATACTCGTTTGTTGTCGTTTTTCCTATTGTTTTGGTTTATATTCCAAAACAACCTTGGTCGGTAAATACTTCCATAAAGTAATAGTTTATTCTTCTACAGATACATTTCAGCCTCCTATTTTCTTTTCTTCTTCTTCTTTCTTTTCTTTCCTCATTGTGCTTCTTTCTATTGCTAGAAGCTGCTCTGTAAAGTATGATAGACTTAGTCACGTTGCATAGCAGTTGCCTAATCTCTCATCTTGGGCCTCCAATGTTTGGTATTATTTGGCTTAATGCTATTATTATTTTGCTTGCTTTTTAAATCACGTATTTGATATGTACCCCAAATACGATGTTCTCTTTCTTTCTTGTTCCCTTCATTATCACCGTGTCTGTTTTGTTCGGTGCTAGTTTTAATTTCTTTTTCTTCATCGACCCTGATATATTTCCAATCGATTCATTCGCAATGCTAACTAGCTTCCATTCATTCTCTGCTTCTACTGTTGGTGCTGGGTCATCAGCGTATGCTATTGTTTTGCTCCCTATGGTAGTTCCATTTTTTAGCACCCCATCATAAAGCAGATTCCACAGGTCCGGTCCGAGGATTGATCCTTAAGGAAACTATGCGGCAACTTCTGTTTCATTTTTTCCTATTACTATTTTCCTCTTACTTAAGTAGCTTCCGGTAATATTTCTGAGGTAATTTGGAATTTTCAATCGCTTTCTCACGTCTTTTATAAGACTCCATGAAGCCGTGTTAAAAGCGTTTTCAATATTCAGTTTTATGACTGCAACCACTTTTTTATGGAAGTAACTTTCAGTTGGATTACCTTGGCGACTGCGTCTTTCGTTCTGTTGGTTCTTCTAAAACCGAATTGGTTTGGAGACATGATCAATTAAAGACTTTTACACGTCAGCCTTCCCACCTTTCGGTCTTAGGCTTTGTAACTTCCTTCTATCAAGCGAAATCCCGGCTAAGCAAACCCATCCTCCACCACCTTCCAAAGATTAGCGGGGAAAGCATTGCCTTCCCACAAAAATTACGGGGTAAATCATATTTTCTTTTTTAAAACTATAGAGTAAATTTTATTTTATTTTTCAGTCAATAATTCCAAAACGTTATTTAGCACACCCACCGTAATTGTTGTTGTTACCTCCTTTCCTGATTTAGTAACAAACTCATGTACATCTACCCACATTTATTTGTAAATAAGTTCTGTGTTAAAATTATGGGAGTAGAGCAGTAAAAATAATGTAAAATTCTTGTAAATATAAAACATTTGACTAGGATTTCGTATTCGCTTCTTGGTTTTGCCTTGATTGTAAGTTATTCACTTCTCCTCTTCTAAATGAATTTTGGAAGTGTTTCGTCGAGTATTCTCAGGACCTTGTCTATATAATTTTTGTCATCATGTTTGAGTGGCCAGTTTTCATTTATTTGTTGTAATTTGTTCCGTAAAAGTTCTCTATTCTCTAAGTTACATTCGTACAAAATATGCTCCGTGTCACTTTTCTCGCAGTCGCAGAAGCTCGTCTTTGGCATGTCAATATTTAAAATATCATTTCCCACATATTGTAGGGCATGTCTATGTACTTCTTTATTTCCATCGCTTTCCCGTCGCTTTTCCCATTTCAACCTTATATTAATATTCTTGTCCAGAAGCGCTTGTATTTTCATTTGTAGCTGTGCTATTAGTTCTGTTTTTGGAGTTTATTATTTCTGAGGCTGCTTTGTAGTCAGTATTTATTATTATAGTTGTGTCGCCTTTCAAATTCATCAGTGCCCAGTCTACGGCGAGTTGTATCGCAACTAGCTCTGCTTGTGCGATATTTGTTTTTTCCGGCAGCGATCTTGCTGCATATTGTGTTGTATGTGTTTCCGTATTTATTATTTTAACTGCTGCAGTTGTTTTTAGTTGCGTTTTTGACCCGTCTGTGTACATGACAAATCTCGTGTGTGTTCTATATATTTGCGTACTCACAAGATTTCCCCTGTTTGCTGGATGTATTAGTTTGTTGTTTGCTGGTGGTCTTTCTACCTTACCGTCTCTTGTTTCATGTCGAGCTCATATCTCTATCCAGATAGGGCCAATACCTGTTATGACTTCGATTGCTCTCGTGGACGTTATTCGGTATGCTTTTGATATCCTTAGCAGTACTGCTCTCTGCATAGAGTCAAGTATCTGCCTCACCCTTGGGTCCGTTGTTTTGTGTCCCCACACTTCGTATCCATACATTATGATTGGCTTTATAGCTTGTTTGTATATTGCTATTATTATATCGCTGTTTAGCCCCCATGTCTTTCCAGCGACTGCAAACAGTTTGTTCGTCATGCTTTCTAATTTTAATTTAACATATCGTAAATGTTCTATATACATTCTCTTTGCATCAATTACAATTCCTAAATATTTTATAGAACTATTTACGTCCATCGCAACTCCTTGTATTTTGATAACTGGTGGTCTAATGTTTTATCTCGCCGGGAAAAAGAGCAGTTCGGTCTTTGAATCCGCGTATTTTAGTTTGTACTTCTGTGCCCAGTGTTGGCAACTTCGACATATTTCTTCCCATCTTGATTCCACTGCGCGGGCCGAGCTGCCGCTGATGACTAATAGGTAATCGTCCGCAAAGGCTTGGGCGTGCAAATCTCTCTCAAACGACCCTGCCACCTCAAACCATCCTTCCATAATAACCAGCCACAGCAGCGGTCCCAGACACGATCCCTGCGGGCAGCCTCTATTTATTTTTATTTTTATTTTTCCGCTAATGACGACTCGGTTTTCTGTAAAACTTTTAATAATGTTAAACATATTCTTTGGTATTTTCCATTTGTGTAGTTTATACAGAATTGCCGGGTACCACGCTAGATTAAAGGCATTTTTTAAAACGAGAGCTACCATCAAACTGTGGTTTCCTTTTCTTTATTAATTTTATCTGTTGTAGTGCTCTCTGTATTGCCTGAGTTGTTGTCATCGCTTTTCTAAATCCGAACTGCTCTTTATTTATTAAATTCCGCTTTTCTAAATAGTAACTTAGCCTAGTCGCACATAGTTTGTCTAATATTTTTCCTATATTGGCTAGCAGACTTATAGGTCTTACTCCTTTGTTTCCCGGTTTTGGTATCCACACAACCTTAGCCTCTTTATACGACGTTGGAAATGTTCCTAACTCCATGCATTTATTATAGTAAGCTGTCCACCACGCTATATTTGTTTTATTAGCCGTTTAATTATAGGCCACGTAAGTTCGTCTGGGCCAGGTGCTTTCTTGTCGTTTGTTGTTTGTAAAATTTCTAAGACTTCGTGTCTTGTAAACGGTCTTTCATTTGGTATGTCACAGTCTTCCTCTGATGCCTTTCTAATAGCTGCTTGTTTCGGACTGTCCTCGTTATCTAACGGGAAGAATTTCTCAAGCAATGCTTGATCCGTTTCTTTGTTGTGGTTGTCCAGTTCCCATCTATATCTTGTATATTTATTTGTTTCTGGGTTTTACTAGGGAAATTAACTTGTACGGTATATGCCATGGATCGTCAGTTTTAAATTTGCTACAATACTCCTTAAATGCCGTCTCGTTGCTGTGTTTTAAAGCTTTCTTGTACTCGTTTCTTACTTGCTTGTATAGATCCTCCTTTTCTATTCTGGAATCTGCGTCCCTGCAGGTTTGATAAACTCTTCTAGCTTTTAACTTTAGCAGTTTGGTTAAGTCTTCGGACCACCAATACTTTCTGCTTTTCCTGCCATACACAGCCGCTTTATACTTCATGCATTTTCTGCTTATTATGCGCAATTTTTCGATGATATTCATTGTCGTGCTGTGTAATTCTGTCGGTGTATTTATTTGATTTATTTCATATGTATCGAGAAGATTTGTTGACATGATCTTAAATTTTTCCCAGTTTGCTGTTTTATGCAGAAAACGCTGGTTTGGGTTCTTCTCGTATTTTTCTTCACCAATTTCGAATTCGATTATATTATGGTCGCTTAGCGATTCGTCTGTCCTAACAATCCACTTTGATATTTCTGTCTTAAACGCTACTGTTATATTAATATAAGACTCTCCATTCGAGGATTGGAATGTTGGTCCTTGATTTATATTGTTCGATATGATTCCATTATTTGCGTTGATGAGGTCTATTATTTCGTCCCCTCGTTTATTTTGTACCTCACCTCCCCACGCTGGGTTCTTGCCATTTAAATCTCCCGCAAGTATGGTCTTTATTCCTTTCCTAAGGATTTCCTCTAGCATCCTTAGTTCCTGATTGCACTCTCTGAGTGGTTCGATATATGCATTTACTATGATTTGCGCGTCGTTTATATCGTTTTCACATATTATGGTAGTCAGGTTCTTAGTGGTGAATTGCTCTAGCAGAGTCGCGTTCACCTTATTTCTGCACACTATTGGTGCCTTGGACCCTTGAATCTTGTATTCCATATATTGGCGTCCCCAGGCTATGTTCTTTGTGTAGGGTTCTTGAATGAATAGTATATCTATTTGATGTTCATCGGCTATTTTAATTAAGTTTAAAGTGGCAGCCTTGCCTTTGCCAACATTTACTTGTATACATCGGATTCCTTGTTGTTTGTCCATTTTTTCTCTGACTACGATTTCCTCTGTTTGAGGCTTAATATCCATATTGAGTTCTATTTATTGTTAACATTATTTTCCTACGCAATATCGTACACTTCGTTGCATCCGTTGCCGAATGTCTCCTTTCGACGATTTTTGCCCTCTTGCAATTTATGCAATCTAATACTTCCGCTGTGCAATCCTTTACTGTGTGCTCCTCTCCGCAACGAAGACAAGATTGTTTATCCTTGCACACTTTCTGCGAGTGACCGAAGCCACAACACTTAAAACAGCGTAACACGTTTATATACTCCTGTATATATATTTTGACAAGGTCCAGATTTATAACTCCGATCTCTAATATCTTGTCTAACAATCCCGGTTTAACTTCCATCAGCCAATTTTCTCTGCTTGGGTTTCTGCATGCCCTTTTGTCAGTATATTAAAGCTTCTTTTATATCTTTTATTCCCAGTTTGTTTTAAATTCTTCGTTCTGTTCATTAATTTCTGCAGTCAGCATTTCCGCTGTATATCCTTGCTTCTACCCCTGTCAGCATAATTGTTGGATTATTTGTTCTACCTTCCTTGATTACGTATGTATTTTCTGTCCGTTTGTTAATTTTAAGTTTTTCCCTCAGCTTCATTCTTTGTTGTTCGTTATAGCTGGAGATTGCTACTGAGCCGTTTTGTAGCGTCCGAATAGACGCAAACCCTCTCCTATATCGTTTAGTTTAATATCTTTTTAATATGTTGTATTATTTCTTTTGGTTCTTTATTCTCACGCTGGTAATGTCATGAATCGGTTTTATTTGTATCTTTTACCGGTGTATTGTGTTTTATTTCCCTAGTTACTTCGGCAAAAGATTTTGGTCTAATAGCTTCATTGTCCAAATTTTGTGCTGTACCGGTTGTTACTGGTTGATTTGTATTTATTTGTATCGAGGGTATATTCGCGGAACTTCCCTGATTATTTTTAATCTCTTGTAATTTGAATTCCGCTACTACAAGTTTGCTTTGTAGCTGCAAACATTCTCGATCTTTCTTCCAGTACAAATTTGACAGCGCGAGGAGTGCCTTCATTGTTTCTTCAAGGTTTTCTTTCACTGTTTTTTGGTTTCCTCGAGCAAAGCTGAGTTTCCCGCTGATTCCCTAGATACTGCCACTTGTATATTGTCAATTGCTCCTGACACATGATTCATGATGTCTTCGGAGTCTAGTTCAAATATTGATATTAATGGCTCGATTCGGGTTTCCGGTTCGGGAGCTTCCTGTCGCGGACGTTTCATCGCCCTCTGGTCTTGTGAAGGTAATGGACTTTCATTTATTGGTTCGTCCAAGTATCGTTTCGCAGGTGGTGACCTTTTTACGGCTGCCATTTTATACTGACAGGGTTATATTTTCTAAGCAGTTGATAATTGTGTGGGATGGGGGGTTTTCACCGTTTTGCCCTTCTCTGTAGTTCAGGCTTAAACGTTGAAGTTATAGGATGTAGCAAACTGGGACAGGGGGCCAGAAGCACCCGCGCCTTGGGAGGCGAAGGCTAAAGCTGGGCTACCGACTCCCTGCTTCCTGTCGTGGTTGCTTAGCCGGCAGTAAGTTGCTTATACCTGTTCTCCTTTCCCAAGGTAGTTAAGGACGCTTACTGCTCGTTTCCGAGGTCTCCACGTGGAAGAGTTTACCTCCGACAGGGGGTCTCGGAAGGTGGAAGATTGCACGTCACAATAGGAATAGATTGTCTTTACTAATACAATTTAAAACAACGTCACAAGATAAGTGAAGTTTAGTCAGGAAAACTTACTATCGCTCAATAAAAACACACTTAACACGCAGCACGATACACAGACCTCATCGGTTACGATATCGCCACTGCGCTAAGCAGACAGACCACCCGCTATTTCTACAGCTTCCTGCAGTCTCTCCCGGATTATTTTTCCAACAGTTTCCCCATCCTATCCAGTAGGCAGATTGGTCTCCATTTCTTCGTCTTTTTTTTTTTTCCTGGTTTGGGTACTAGCATTACTCTTTCTTTTTCCCTCTTACTTAAGTGAACACCCTGTATATCTTCGCATATTTGTATTTCCTGGAAAATTCTAGTTTTTTTTCCGTGTATAATATTGTATACCTATCTTCAACTGTACGAAATATTGACGTTTGATATTTGCATTTTGGAATTTACAGTCATTTAAGTGTCACACCTGGCACTCTGATTTTCGGGATGATAACTTCAAGATCTGGTGGCGGAACTATCATCATCTGGAAGGTACTATTCCATTCATTTGATCGACAAGTGATGTTACTTATTGTGCAAAAAATATGTGAATAAAGTGAAGAAATAAAAGTTAGAGAAGATACTGAAGAAACTTATAGATCCGAGGGAGAAAAGTTGTAGAATAATGACCTAAAATTTACTGGAACGGAGTGGAAGTCATAAAATCATCCTATAGAAATAAGTACACGCTTAGTTAAAGAAAAAATAATCTTTTCTTCTTAAGAGTATGGATGACCGTAGTTAATTATTAAAGATGATCTAAAAGACAAGTTTGATAATAAGAAATAGCTACATGGATATCACAGGAATCGGTTCTAAGACTTAGAGATGGTGGTAGCGGAGAAGACGGAGAAGGAACTGAAAAGTAGAGTGAAAGAGAATGTAATCAAGACGGACAAGTGGTTAGCTACACGCATGTTTTGTGGTTTTCCTTAATCTCAAAGCAAATGCTTTGTCAAGACCAACAAATTCACAATTAGAACCATCAAGTAAACTGTAATAACTGATTTGGAAAAAATGACAGGAGAAAATATAAAACTATCCTAGTGGAGAGTAATCGAATGTCTCAAAACAAACAAGAAAAATAGTGTTTGTTTGTTATTGTACAATATCTTGCGAATTAACACCTAGCGATTTGAGATTGTTTTTCTTTACCAATGATCTTCATGTAGATCCGCGGCGGGATTTTAAACAAGTATATTATTTTCCAAATATGTAGAACCGATTTAAGTTTTCTGCACCAGGAAATAGCAATGAGACATTATTAGTAAATGTCAGTGTATTGTCAAAAAAATTATTGCATTTCTTCGTAAGCCGTTTACGGTATATTTGCTCAGTGTTCATATTGAACAGATATCAGAATTATGTAAAGTGTTAATATTTTTAATCGATAATATGTAAAAATATTCATTTAAAAAAAGATAATTTTGTTTTGGTACTTTTATTTAGATCACCCTGTATATAAAATTTATAGAATAAAATTTGTGCAGTTAAAAATAGCAATCGACGTATCCGAGGGTTTCTCTCAAAATTCATCACCTGAATTTTAATTGAATTTGTTCCTTTCATCATAAACGTACTGCATTACAAAATTTCACGTTTGGAAATGTAGAATTTATGTTATAATTTTACTATCTGAACCTGAAGAATTCATTTTCCTGCAACAAAATTACACCCGTGCAACTTTGGTAACTTGTTCAGATTATTAACTTAGACTAATGTACGTAAATACATATTGTGCATCTGGTAGCTACTGAACCTATCTTAATTACCATCCAGTGTTAAATATGAATCTACGTATAGTGAGATTATAAAGTTTGGAACAAAATTCATAATTGCTCAGATCCGTCAATTTTATATTTTAAATAGTGTACTTATTTTGTTCACGATATTACTTATTTATCAACGATAAAATTTTTTTTAATTTTTTTGTTTTTCATAAAACTCGTTACTACTTAAATGATGATATTTTATTTAAAAAAAAACGTAACCTTAATGAAAAATTAGATTGTTTTTATTAAGAACGGTTTTCTTGTTCTTATTTTATACAACTTTTCAATCCTACCAAAACTTTTTATTAATTTATATAATTAAAAAGCTATAACTCATTTTTATTTAAAAATTACATCTGAGAGTTAATTAAGTTAATATGAGCGTAAGAAAGTTAAAAATAAATTAGCGCTAATTGATATTATACCTTTTAATAACTTAATTTCTTTACCTACCCTATTTCCTATAACGTTAAAGGTTTCTTATTAAATTCCTAAGTGAAAATGACAAACGTCTTACTATACTAAGGAAAAGTCACTGATAAATCTAAGACCGTAATCTAAGAGAAACCAATTTTGCTTTTAATTAAATTATTTTTTTATTAATAACGGAGAAAACGTAGATATAGATTGTTCTTCTTCAATATCTAGAAAAGACGGTTGTTTCCAATAATTTAATTACTACACATAACTTTATAGATAAAACGAAAGCTTAAATTCTTTCGATTACACATAGGTACTTGTAGAAAATTCCAACTCGACTATACTTTTTCTGTAATTACACGTTTTCCTTTAGGGAGTAAAATAAAAAGTTTTTATAAGAAAATCAATATTGTCGATGGCAAAAGTATCAAGGTGCGCGTTTTGTTTACACGTATACACGCTGGTTTATTGAATTTATATACGCGCGGATCCCTAAGAAAAAAAATTTAAGCGGATTTCGCTCTTTTAAAAACGTCTGTTAATCTTTTTCAAATGCCGTGATATTTAGATTGAACGTCGTGCGTAAGAATTTTAAATGAGAGAATTCACAAATTGCAGAAATTTAATTTTGCAATCGAATGCCTTTTTGGTAGAATATTGAAAACATGTCCGAGCGTTTAAAAACAACACCAGAGTAGTCTTTAATAGGTATAGGTAATAATTTCTGATCTCTAAGAGCATACCTAAACATTTAATTAGTTCACAATAGTATTTTTTAATTTATATTTTAATAAACAAGATTGATTTTGATTGTTATATACTTTTTAATAAAATGACTACACCTTACTATACTCAGTATACTATTGGCGCGGAGTAATAAACCTGTCAGAATTATCAAATCTCCCGTATTGCAGTGGCGTAGGTACCTGATACGTTTGAAAATCATATTTTTAGGTATAATATAATAGTAAAATCTACCTTGATATGAATTATTATGTGGGTTCTTTTTATTGTTTCAATCCTTACTTTGTGGAATCTATTTTTCATAGTAAATAATTTAATTCAGCAATATATCGATATAGCTAAATAAAGTAATTTTAAAACAATTATTCTTTAGCGTCAAAATGTGTGTTGGATTATCTATCATCAGGTAAAGTGGGGTCGTTAGCGCAGTCATTACGGCAGACGGGTTGTAATTTCTGCGAAAGATTACAGATAATTAGTTGTTTGACCGAAGGGCTTCGTATACTTTCTAAATGAAAAATATGTTTAGTTTGTTATTAGCAATGAATCGGCTTGTTTGTTTGTTTGTGTGTTAGTGCAAATAATTTTGAAATGGAAAACTTTTCACCAGCAAAACGTGTTAAAAGTGGTGCGTTATCTGCTAATGAAAAAATTATAATTTTAAATGTGCATGACGCTGTTCGATGTCAACACCCTGCAAAAAGTGTCGATGATATTGTAGGATTATGTTCTGCAATGACGGAAATATCAAAATCCACCATTTATAAACTAGTGAGGGAAAGAAAAATTTGGGACAAGTGCTTCACCCACTTCCATCTCCTGGTCGGCGCCCGATGGAATTAGATGATGCAATGAGGAATTCTGTCCGTAGAAAGGTTCACTCGTTCTACTTACGGAAAGAGATTCCTACAATCGATAAGATTTTACTAGCAGTAAATGAGGATGAAAATCTACCCCAAATGAGTCGTAGAACACTGTGGAAACTTCTTCGCAAGTTGAAGTTTACTTGGGAGAAGATAAATAGAAGATCCGTTTTAATTGAAAAACAAGAGATTATTACATGGAGGAGAAATTATCTTCGGGAAATAAGAAAATATAGGCGTGAAGGCAGGCGTATATTCTATTTGGATGAAACCTGGATCAATGCAGGACATACCGTAAAAAAACATGGCATGATAATACCGTTACGAGTGCTCGACAAGGATTTATAGAAGGGCTATCGACAGGATTTCGACCGCCTTCTGGGAAAGGAACACGGTTAATTATTACTCATATTGGCAATGAAGATGGCTTTGTAGATGGTGGTTTGTTAGAATTCGAATCAAAGAAAACTGGCGACTACCACGAAGACATGAATGCTAATGTGTTTGAAGAATATTTTGAGCAGATGCTAGATTTGATACCCCAAGGATCTATAATAGTTATGGACAACGCCAGCTACCACTCACGAAGATACGAAAATTTACCTACCAGCGCTTGGAGGAAAGCAGAAATTATAGATTGGTTATCTGTTAAGAATATAACTTTTGAGGATGACATGGTGAAAAGAGAATTATTGGATATTGTTAAAGTTCATAAGAATAAGTATATACGTCATGTTATTGACGAAATGGCAAAGAATCGGGGCATTGAAGTACTGCGTTTACCACCTTACCATTGTAAGCTGAATCCTATAGAGTTGGTTTGGGCTCAAGTAAAAGGTGACGTCGCTCGTAACAATACCACTTTTAAACTCGACGACGTGAAAAAACTTCTGGAAAATGCATTAAACAAAGTAACACCTGAAAGATGGAAGAACTGTGTATCTCATGTCGTTAAGGAAGAAGACAAATGTTGGCAACTGGATAATTTAGTAGAGATAACATTGGAGCCAATTATTATATCAGTAAACACACAAGACAGCGATTCTGATTCCGAAATGGAAATTTCAGACGAGGAAGAAAGTTAAATGACCAAGCGTAATGTGCCTGTTCTACTCTTTAAACACCATTTATTGTAACCATGAGTGAGTATTGTCAGTTATTTTTAAATATACCTATTTTACCTACTAATGTCTTGTTATTTAAATGAACATTTTTATGCCTGTTACTTTTATCTATTCATTTTGATAAGTTTCCATGACAACCACATAATTTTATAATTGAGCCAAATTTACTTTTTGATGCCTAAAAATCGGTCCCCGCAAATTAATTGTAATTGTAATAAATGTACTGACGATATCTGCATTACTATTTTATTTTATATTTATGTCATATATTATTTATATGTTATTTATTTTATTTGTATAGTAGATCACATTACAAATTTTACTTCTTACGTATTATATACCATTATTTTTGTATCTTGGTATAATACCCACATCTACGGCTATGATTCTCGTTTCGTCAGTACCTGGGCTGATGGCAACGTGTTTACACAGATTAAACTATTGTTCTCAGACCCTAGATGGGTCGATATGCTGCAAAATTTATTCCAACTCAAACAATATAATTTAGTTACCAATATAAATAATCGATTGTTAGACTTGGTTTTCAGTAATATTGATTGTCAAGTATATCATGATAACATTCCTATCGTCTCAGAAGATCATCATCATCCTGCATTACATATTTCAATTCAATCCATACTAACAACTATACATCGTTTTCCAACTAACAAAAATATTAAACGTTATAACTTTAAAAAGTAAATTATCCGTACTTTTATCAAGCTCGCTGATTGTGACTGGACTTCTTTAAATAACATTACTGATGTAAATCTAGCTTGTGACATACTATATACCAAATTATATAAAATCATGGATTGTTATGTTCCTATTAAAAATTATAAATTTTCTTCTTATCCAAAATGGTTCTCAATTGAAATAATACGCAACCTTCAATTGAAATTAAAATATTTAATTAAACTATAAAAAATACAAATCGGAACGTGACTTACTTGCATTTAAACACCTTAGAAAAACTACAAAAATTTCTATTAATAATGCTTACAAAATGTATATAAGTAGAACCGAAAGTTCTATTTCTTGTGATCCAAAAATTTTTTGAGTTTTGTAAATACAAAACGCGGCTGCACCCGTATTCCAAATAAACTACAGAACGGTATACACACTTTTAGCACACCATTCACTATAATTGAAGCCTTTAAAGAATATTTTAGCAGCGTGTTTTTACATGATAATGCTCAAGGTGTTACTAATAATTACTGCTATAATAACATTCCAACCGTTTCAATTCCTAGAGTGTGTGAGGGTGATGTATTAGAGCAATAAAAAAATTAAAAAATAAGCACACAGCAGGACCGGATCAAATACCAAGTTTTTTAATAAAGATTGTGCCAGTATATTTACCAATCCATTAACTGTAATTTTAATGTTGCTTTAACCACATCGACCTTTCCCAATGTGTGGAAAATATCTAACGTTTGTCCTATATTTAAGAGTGGAGATCCATCTGACATACTAGTAATTACAGGCCAATTAGTATATTAAATAATTTTGCAAAAATATTTGAAATTTTATTACACTCTCATATTTACCCTACTATACAATTTTACATTTCTCCACAACAACATGGCTTTATGAAAGGCGCTCAACGGTTACGAATCTTATGTCAATCACTCAGTTTATATGTAATAATCTAGATAGAGGTGGTCAAGTAGATGTCATATATACTGACATATCCAAAGCCTTTTGACCAAATTTCTCATAAACTTCTATTAGCAAAATTATGCAACTTTGGTTTTAATAGTTCCTTATTATCTTTCTTTGAATCGTATTTACAGAATCGCAAACAATTCGTTATTTATAATAATTACGTGTCTTCTTATTTAATACCTACGTCGGGAATACCTCAAGGATCCAATCTCGGACCATTATTATTTCTAATTTTCGTTAATGATCTTACAGAAAACATACAATCAGAAAAGTTATTATTTGCTGACGACTTAAAATATATTATTCTATAAGATCTTACAGTGATTGCCAATTTCTTCAACAGCAACTGGTCAATGTCAACTCTTGGTGTCAAGTGAATTATTTGTCACTCAATACCACTAAATGTAATGTGATGCCTTATACCCGTAAAGAGAACCAATTTTGTATCCGTACTGTATCGACTTTAATGTTTTAACGCGGTGTAGAGTCTTAAAAGATCTTGGTGTATTTTTTGATGATAGATTGACATTCACAGATCATATTAAATACCTATCACAATCTGCTTTAAAAACTTTAGGCTTCATTATACGAAATTGTAAACAATTTAAAAGTTCCATCATGATAAAAACTTTGTACATTACACTAGTGTTCCAAACTCGATTATTGTTCATTAATATGGTATCCCACAAGGCAACCATATCGCCTCTGTTGAAAAGTCCAAAGAAAATTTTGAAATATTTAACTTTTAAAATTGATGGAACTTATCCTGAAAGAGGATGCTCTCAAGAAACACTTTTGTTAAGATTTGACTTTCAGTGTTTACATCAACGCAGACGTACATCTAGTGTTATTTTCCTCTACCAACTACTTCATAATCTAATTGATTGTCCTTACCTTTTATCACTTATTAAATTCCATGTTCCATTTTTCACTACACGTAACAAAATAACATTTCATTTACCATTGGCACGTACAAATATATTATATATCGCCAATTCATATCATCTGCAAAAATTTTAATTTAAGTTTTTCTCATAATGATATTAACAACTGTACGTTAATGTCATTACTTAATAATAAATAAAGTTTATTTTGTTGTTATGTTTCTTGTCAACTCGCTTATATATTACTTCAATTTATTTTATTTTAATTTTTTTTGTTTCTTAGTGTTCATATATTATATACAGTCTGTATTACCATACATGTAGTTTGTCCTATAATTGGGTTTTATACCTGTTGGGCAAATAAACAGATAAATAAATAAATAAAATAAATAAATAAAAGAGCGGTACAATGATCGTATTTTGGTTAGAATTTATTGGTTTTTACTTAACCGTAGAAGTACCGCTTTCACAAGAAAATAAAGAATTATTTCAAGCAATTATGATTTATTACTCCGCGCCAATAATATACAGACTTTACTACTTACACCCCTTATTGGTTATGGTTATGATTATGGGTATCTCACGTTGAATAACCGCGATCGATTTCTTGGAAACTAGACGTCTGATCATTCTGAAAACTTCGTCACATGCTAATGTCAACAGGGCCAACTCAGCTAAAATATCAAGATGGTGTCACTTCCGGTTATACCGGAAGTAACTATCAACTTTGTTATTTGAAATAGAACAAACTATGATATTCTTGCATTTTAGATTCTACGACAAATTTTGAACATTTTCCATGTATAATGTTCTATACCTAAGTCTAGCCGTTTCTGACTTATTCAAGATTTTATGTCAAAAATGACATTTGCAGGCCAATACAGAAGTATCAATTTTACCTATACGGGAACTCGTATTATTTAATTTGAGGTGACTTCTTTATAGAGGAAGAATTACTTTAACAGATTCTTCATGCCATTATGATAAATATTAATGTCTTTGGATTGGTTTTGAGTTATATTTTCAAAAATGTTATATGACAAAAAACTGTACGTTTAACGGAAAAAAGTTATTGCTCTTCAAAGTCGACTTAAAAAATGTTTGTTTTTCCTTTTCGGCTCCTATCTTTTTTCCAGTCCACCTGACGCTTTTTCGTGAGAGAACTTTAATTAAAGATAAAGTAATTTCTAGCATTTACAAAAAAAATATATCTCGATACAACCTTTTCTAGTCCGTCAATCGATGCACAAAGTTGGTATGTTCCGGGCGGGATTTCGAAATACGCTCCGCGCTGTATTTCGTCATAATACGACTTGTCCTCCGTTCATTTATTAAAATAAACGATTGTTATGCACGATAAATTGTTTAAATATGCCTATTTTTTTCAATAAAAAATTTTTTGGAGTGCATTTTTATTTAAAAAATGAAGATTTCGATGAGTTTAATGATGACTTTATTCTTTCCAAATATTCAATTACACTATTGCTATTTGTTACTAATCTATTGTTATAGTAAGAAATTACTTTGTTTGAACGCAAAACTGTGTTTATATTGAAACAATTAATATTTCGACTGGTTTTATCTTTATGAAGACATCTTTTTCTGCTTTTTCCGAACCCAATTCTGCACTACTCTTATGAGGTTGAGTTCACGGCGCGTTTTCTAACCCTGTCATGATATTGATAGCCATCGTCATTTTCATTCTCACTTATCACAGGTGATTGGTTTGCTTTTGGTTTCAATGAAGCGGTTGATCTTCGTAAAGGTACCATCGTTGTAAGTTCGCCATCAACTTCGCCGTCTTCGTCATTCGAGTCCTCTATATCTTCTTTCGCACTTATGCAGGTTTCTCCACAGCAAATCTTGCACAAAACAGAACATTTCAAGCCTAGTTTTCTACATTCACAAACCCTGCTACAGTTGGTTGTACACTCATGAAATTTAAAACTTGGACACCACAATTTCTGTAAACAAAAGTTTGCACATTGTGAAGCGGGCTTAAGGGTATCACTTACAATTCTAACAGCAGGTAGTCTCAACAAGGGTTACCTTATAGAAGGACTGTAGAATGAATCATTACACTAAGCACGTTTTAGAAAATAGGTAATTTACGTTGCTTACTTAATTTTTTTCTTTAAAGAATATATTTGAATGTATCGCTAATTAAACACCATAGCTCGATTAATTATCGAATCAAAATTTTGTTTAGGAAATGTTTACAAAATAAAATTAGAAATAATTTTGATTTAAAAAACGTCTACAAGCAATAACTTTTAAATTAAATAAAAAAACTAAACATGGTTATTTGGGTTGACTGATTATTACTTATTTTTAAACAAATCTGTTTAAAATCTGTTTTTTCTAAATAACTCATTGATCTGCTATCTTTGGCAAGCCAAATGTTAAAAAACACCTTGGACAACTAAAATCAAACTTTAACACATCTACAGATTTAAGTGCTATTTAAGTGCTTTATGTTTATTACCTTAGAAGCATTCAAAAAAGTTTTTTTTCTAAATAACCTATTGATCTGCTATCTTTAGCAGACTAAATGTTAGAAACCACCTTGAACATTAAAATCAAACTTTAACACATCTACAGATTTAAGTGCTATTTAAGTGCTTTATGTTTACTACCTTAGAAGCATTCAAAAAACTTTTTTCTAAATAACCTATTGATCTGGTATCTTTGGCAAAGTAAATGTTAGAAACCACCTTCAACATTAAAATCAAACTTTAACACATCTACAGATTTAAGTGCTATTTAAGTGCTTTATGTTTTCTACCTTAGAAGCATTCCAAAAATTTTTTTTTTAAATAACCCATTGATCTGCTATCTTTGGCAAGCCAAATGTTAAAAAACACCTTGGACAACTAAAATCAAACTTTAACACATCTACAGATTTAAGTGCTATTTAAGTGCTTTATGTTTACTACCTTAGAAGCATTCCAAAATTTTTTTTATTTGTAAATAACCTATTGATCTGGTATCTTTAGCAGAGTAAATGTTAGAAACCACCTTGAACATTAAAATCAAACTTTAACACATCTACAGATTTAAGTGCTATTTAAGTGCATACCTTAGAAGCATTCAAAAAGGTTTTTTTTTCTAAATAACTTATTGATCTGCTATCTTTGGCAGACCAAATGTTAGAAACCACCTTGAACAACTAAAATCAAACTTTAACACATCTACAGATTTAAGTGCTATTTAAGTGCTTTATGTTTACTACCTTAGAAGCATTCAAAAAACTTTTTTTTCTAAATAACCTATTGATCTGCTATCTTTGGCAGACCAAATGTTAGAAACCACCTTGAACAACTAAAATCAAACTTTAACACATCTACAGATTTAAGTGCTATTTAAGTGCTTTATGTTTACTACCTTAGAAGCATTCAAAAAACTTTTTTTTTCTAAATAACCTATTGATCTGCTATCTTTGGCAGACTAAATGTTAGAAACCACCTTGACAACTTAAAATCAAACTTTAACACATCTACAGATTTAAGTGCTATTTAAGTGCTTTATGTTTTCTACCTTAGAAGCATTCAAAAACTTTTTTTTTTTAATAACCCATTGATCTGCTATCTTTGGCAGACCAAATGTTAAAAAACACCTTGGACAACTAAAATCAAACTTTAACACATCTACAGATTTAAGTGCTATTTAAGTGCTTTATGTTTACTACCTTAGAAGCATTCCAAAATTTTTTTTTTTTAATAACCTATTGATCTGCTATCTTTAGCAGACTAAATGTTAGACACAACTGGAACAATTAAAATCAAACTTTAAACATCTACAGATTTAAGTGCTATTTAAGTGCATATTTTAGAAGCATTAAAAAAGTTTTTTTTTCTAAATAACTCATTGATCTGCTATCTTTGGCAGACCAAATGTTAGAAACCACCTTGGAACAATTAAAATCAAACTTTAACACATCTACAGATTTAAGTGCTATTTAAGTGCTTTATGTTTACTACCTTAGAAGCATTCAAAAAACTTTTTTTTAAATAACCTATTGTCTGCTATCTTTGGCAACTAAATGTTAGAAACCACGTTGAACCATTAAAATCAAACTTTAACACATCTACAGATTTAAGTGTTATTTAAGTGCTTTATGTTTTCTACCTTAGAAGCATTCAAAAACTTTCTTGGGCAATTTTTTTAAATTTTAACCCATTGATCTGCTATCTTTGGCAAGCCAATTTTATAAAAACCACCTTGAACAACTAAATATCGTAACTTTTACGTTTACAGATTTAATTAGTCTATTTAAGTGACTATCATGTTTCGCAACAATTAATCTATAGATGTATTCAAAAAAAATTTAATTTTTTTCTAATGGGTTAACTTATTGATCTGTATATATCTTTGGTTATTTGACCAAAATGTTAGAAACCAACTTGAGATAGCAAACATAAAGCATTAAATACACTAAATCTAAACATACCCTAGATTTAAATGTATTTAAGTTTTTCAAGTTTTATATCTTTGAAGTCTCCAAAGATTTTAGATCAATGAGTTATTGATAAAAAAGCTTTGAGTACTTCTAAGATAGTGAACATAAAACACTTAAATAGCACTTAAATCTAAAGATTTATTCAAGTTTGATTTTAGTTGTCTAAAGTAGTTTCTAGCATTTGGTGTGCCAAAGATAGCATATCAATGAGTTATTTAGAAGTTTTCGAGTGCTTCTAAGATAGTAAACCACTTAAATAGCATTTAAATCTATAGATGTGTTAAATTTCGATTTTAGTTATCCAAGGTGGTTTCTAACATTTGGTCTGCCAAGGACGGCAGATCAATTAGTAATTTAAAAAAAGTTTTTGGATGCTTTTAAGGGAGTGAACATAAAAAGCACTTAAATCTATAGATGTGCTAAAGTTCGATTTTAATTGTCCAAGGTGGTTACTAACACTTGATCTGCCAAAGATAGTAGATCAATGGGTTACTTAGAAAAAAAGTTTTAAAATCTTTTAAGATAGTGAACATGAAGCACTTAAATAGCACTTAATTTTTAACCAATTAAGGCATTTTAATCAAACTCTGAAACTATTTTTTAGATACTTGGTCTGCTAACTTTTTTAAGGTAGCAGATCATTAAATATCTCCAGAACTACTGTAGCAATTAAATCGTAATTGAGGTACCTAATTAGCAATTAATGAGCACTTAATTTCTAATGTACAAAATTTATTGATCTGCCTCAACTGGTCTGCTAACTTTAAGGACGTCTCGATATCGGCCAAACAGCGATGAGTTTTAAGCCTGAGTAATTAATAGAATACATACATAATATTCAACCAGAGGATCTCACTCATGAATGTGAAGTAATAGAATAGCCAAAGACCACACTTAATTTAGTGCTTTTTAAAAAAATCTATAAATGCTTTTAGCTCGAAAATAAATTCAGCTTATTTAATCCTGTTACTTGTAAAAGCCGTTTCTGATGAAACTTTTTGTTAAGTGTAAGAGAAAAAGTAAAGAAAAAAAGGTAAATTTTCAAAGCAGATTTTAATAATTCTTAACAAGCCAAAATTCAAGAACCAATAGTAACATTTTTACCTACCATTGGACAGATAATACATCTATTGTTTTTAACAGTTGACGATCAGTGTTTTGTCTACAGTCATAATAATGGAATAAATCCTAGAACACTGAATTAAAATTATAAATGTTAGCATGAATAACAAATATGTGATAGTAGAAATCTTAATAAGCATGTAAAAAAACGGGTATGCGTGATACTTCCGGCTGTTTAAATTCGCAGACCAAAATATTTGTGAATCTGTCATTAAATGCATAAAAGGAAAAAAACATAGAGATAATTAAAAATAGAATCAGTTAAGATCGAAAAAATTTGGGTGTGCGATTTAAAACTACGTAACTTAATTGACTATGTGTCCGTAAAGTGTGTAAAGTGTACTTTTCGCTGACAATTTTTGTAGATCAACCGCCCAACCTCCTTATTTCAACTTTTTAATTTAAGATTAAGTAGAACTGAAGTTTAAATTTCATCTCGGAATAATTTTGTCATTTACATATCACGACATTTAATTCGGATACACTGTAGATTTCAACTTGTAACCTAAAAGTGTCAACATTCAATATGCAATAACGCATTTCAATGCGCTGTCAGATAGCTGTCAAAGAGCTTTAAAAATGGCTACTGTAGGGCAACCTTACGTATAATTATACGTTTAATTGATTTGTACTGTACCATAATTCCAGAATTTAGTTGTGTAGTGAACTGTGGCGGTAGAGGAAATCGTGCCAGTGTTAAGTTTTTAGAATCCCTGTTATTGGTAATTTTAAACATAAATTGAGTTAAAAATACTCTTACAGATTCTATAACTAACTTAATTAAAACAACCACTAAAAGTACAAAAAATGAACAGAAATTACACACATTCGAATGAAAACAAATGTTTGTTTGCCCCACAGACGCCATTTTGGCAAAAGCGTTGAAATGCCTTATATTTTAATTTAATATTTTGCACACAAGCAAACTCTTAGACGTTAATTTTTTATTATTTAGAAATCTGGAGATAAAGACAGCAATCAATGTCTTACGAGATTAAATTTTATTATGAACTGCAAACACATATTACTTTTATTTTTTCATATAAGATCTTTATTATCGTATAGGGATAAATAAAAACGTTTGGTGTGCTCCGAATATGCTCTTCTTCAAGTTAGAATTACTGCATATACCTATACTTATGTATGTTCTAAAAAAAATGATATGTGGTTTTTATTAAACACCAGGATAAAGACAAACTTTGTTTTGATTTGAAATTTAAAATTAAATTCTTCTATACTCCTTTCTGTGATATATCGCCTTAGAAAACCTATAAGAAGTGGAAGAAGCTCAAATGTTAAATTACGCCAATATTATTAATTTTATTTATTTATTTATATATATTTATTACTTAACAACAATTATTTGAGAACTTTAAATAGTTCTTGTCTAGTATTTAATGAACCCCGACATCATATTTGTTTTGGAACTTTTTTTTACTGGGTTTTAAAAAAAGTATAACTTGTGTCTAAAGTGGCGTTTGTAAATCCTAATTTTATATTCTGTAACAAGGTTAAAATGAAAATTCGATTCTAGTGAAAGGTTTCATCACAAATTTTTAATCTTACCATATCACACACTATACTTTCTCTACGACCAAAGGTTTGAAATAAATATTTTAAGGCTAACGCTATGTGGAACATCAATGAGAGCAAAAATTTTATATCTCTAGAGCTACAAAATAATGCATTTAAATCGCACAGGCCTAGAGAAATGCCAGAATGTTTTCCGTCGGAAAAGTGAGAATGTTATCATTTTTAATTAAATTTAATTTCAGAATTGTGAAATTCTATATTGGTCGTGGAGAAATACTATAAGTATTGATTGTGAGTGCATAAACAATATTTAAACCCATATCGAATATCACTATTGTAAGATAAAATATGTATATAATTTCTTAATATGCAATTAATCTTAACAAGACAAAATCAAAACAAGCGTTTACCGCAAAACTCCGCATCACAGATAAGCGAAAATAAAATTGTGTTTTAGAAAAAAATGGTTTAAACAAAAGCTATGGATAATAGAATTTCCAACAACTTTTTACGTACAATTTTTTTGTAAAATAGATATTGGTGGAGATATTGTTACAACAATTATTGTCACGTGATTATTATGTCTCAGTATTTACCTATCGGACAAAAAATAGTTGTGTATAATTAAATTATAAACAACTTTCGTTTGAAACAAAAATGTGTAAAATGAATATTTTTCTAAATATTTTAAAAATTTGAAAATATTTTGGGTACATAGAATATACCCAAAATCTAATCAGTTCTGCGGCATTATATACAGGGAATTAGACATTTTGGTAGGATATTTAAGCGTACAATGATATAGAAAAAGCGAAATTACAAAAACACCAGAATAAGTGGAGAACTTCAAGATTTAAGTAGCGGATACTCTTATAAAAGTTCAAAATACAGGGTGTTCTATTTAAAATAAGCCAATTATTACAGCAAGAATGTTCTACTAATTGAACTATAAATTATAAACACCCTGTAAGGAGATATTTATTTAAAAAGGT